>WOXC01003214.1:0-121048 GCA_011680675.1 Gymnobelideus leadbeateri | reverse complement strand
GTGAGGGTGCTCCTTTTTATAGGTCTGAGATGTACAACAGGCATGACTCATTCACTCATGCTCAGTGAGACTGCCATGGGTCAACAGGGTCTCAAGCCAAGAGTACTCCCCGGGCCACATCAAGGATATACCCTCGATCTTCTCAATGTAGTATTAATTGGATGTCCACACCTCCCACTGGAAGATATCTCCAGAGGCAAAAAACAGAACAGAATCCTCATCCTTTAACCTCAGGAAATTAACCAGGCTCTTGAAAAACCAAATAGAGCATTTTATATTTGACCTTGTGGTTAATAGAGAATCACTGGAGAAAACTCCCTTATTTTACAGATGAGAAAAAAGTTAAGTAATAATAATAGCTAGCATTTATATAATGCCTACTATGTGCCAACCCCTGCACCAAACACTTTATAAACAATATCTTGTTGGATCCTTGCAACCACCCTGGGAAGTAGGTGCTATTATTACCCTCACTTTGCAGTTAAGGAAACTGAAGTAGAGGTTAAGTGATTTGCCCAGGACAACACAACTAGGAAATATCTGAGGCTGGTTTTGAAATCAATGCTTCCTGGCTCCAGGCCCAGTGCCCTAGCCATTGTACCACCTGGCTACCTTAAATGACTTTGTCTCCACTAGTTTCTGGCTCATCTTTCCAAGAACTTTTAAAAGTTCAAAGTTAAATATAGCCCATTAATGGTGATAGGTGGAGAAGACAGAAAGTAGAGACAGACTTTCCTTAAAAAAAGAGAGAAAAGGGGAAAGTAGAAGAAATTGACAATAAGAATTGATATTGATAGAGGGAGAGGAGGCTAAGACTTCCTCTCTAGAAGCCTGCTCCCCTTGCCCCACTGTTGAATTTCCTCCTGAAGCCTCCTTTTTGTGGAAGAGCCCAGGCAGGGCTGGGCTGGCCCTGCTGACCCTGCTCCTGACCTTCTGGATTTCAAAACCACTTCCCTGAACCAGGTGCTTCATCTGCTTCCACCTCCATTTTCAGCTCCCTTTTGTCCTTTTGATGTTGCCTTCTTCTGTTAGAATGTAAACTCCTCTAGGGCAGGAATTGCCTTTTTGCTCATATTTGTGTACACTTAATACTGTTCCTAGTAAATAATAAAAACTTAAATCCTTCCTTCCTCTCTTCCTTCTTTCCTTCCTTCCTTCCTTCCTTCCTTCCTTCCTTCCTTCCTTCCTTCCTTCCTTCTTTCCTTCCCTCCTTCATTTACAAAGGCATTTACTAGATTACATAGCAAAAACTAAAGCTATGAAACTTTTCCCCCATAATCTGGGTGGAACATACCATCTGTGGAGATGGTGATGAAAGGAATACATGAACCAAAGCAAGTCCTGCCTCTGGTACTACAAAGTCCTCATGTCATCTCTCTCCTTCTTCTAGCCCTCACTGCCCCATGGGCATATAGGGTTTCTCCTGAGTAGTTTGCTCAGTTGGGCTCTCAGGCTCTGGTTCTCACCATAGCTTTACTTGAGATTGCCAAGGCTGGGCTAGTTCTTAAATCCATGGTCATCTTTCTTCTCTGTTGCCAGTAGTGGTCCCACTGCTTGAAACTTTACTTTCTCTGAATGCATTCTGGGCTTTTTGGACTGGGATGCTGGTCAAAGACCAGCTCTCTTATCTAAGTAATGATAGGCTAGAGTAGAATTTTAAGAGCTTTACATATCAACCCAAGGAGTTTGTATTTGGTGTTTGAAGGAAATGCTGAAGCTTCTTAAGGAGGGGAGGGAATGGCAAAACCTATGATTGAGTGGCATCAATTTGACAGTTGTATGGAGGTTGAGCTGAAGAGGGAAGATACTTGAAGGAGACCAATTAGGAAGCTATTTCTGTAGTTGGGCAAGAAGTAACAAAGGCATTTTCTGGAGTAACTGGAGTGGTGGATGTGTGAGTGGGGAGAAGGGAATGGTAGTTATGGAGGTAAATAACCAAGATTTGGCCACTGTCTTGATATCTAAAGGGGTGTGAGGAGGATCTAGGTCAACTTCAAGATTCTAAACCTAAGTGCCCAGAAGGGTGATTATACCCTGAATAGAAATGCAGAAAGTAGGAATAGAGGTCACTTTGGGTGGGAAAGATAATTAGTCCTGTTTTGGACAACTTATGTTGAAATACCTGTAGAACATCCCATTGGAAGTTTCCTAGACTGGTGACAATTTGGGACAAGAGCTCAGGAGAAGAACTTGGATTCATGTACACAAAGACAATACTTGAATCTATGGAGAGCTGAAAAAGTCATCAAGATTGAGTATGGAGTGAGAAGAGATGGCCAAGGAATCAGCATTAGCAATCAGCAATAATATCTACTACATTCTAGGCATCGTGCTAAGTGCTTCACAAAGATCTCATTTAATCACCTTGCAGGGTGGGTGCTGTTATTTCCATTTGACAATTGGGGAAACTGAGACAAACAGAGGTTAAGTGACTTGCCCACAGTCATACAGCTAGTAAGTATCTGAGGCTGGATTTGAACTTGGATCTTCCTAATTAAAGGCCTAGAGCTCTAGAGTATTGGGATATACCCAAATAAGGAAGCAATATATCAGTAGGGAGTAGTGTCACAAAAATTCAGAGTATTCAGAAGGAAAAGGTAGTCAACAGTGTCAAATGCTGCAGAGAGCACAAGAACTAGCTGGGTATTTTAAGCAGGCTTCTTAGTCTATCAGGACTCATTTCCCAACATGTAAATGACAATAATAATACCTCTTTCCTACCTGGCTTCAGGAAAGAACATGAGAATTGCAGCAATAGTTTCAAGCACCATGATTATCTACCCCCTAGGAAGTCTCAAGTATGGTGATTATCTTCCTCCCCTAGGAAGTCTCCATTAGGATATCCAATGTACTTGTACTAGCCCTGCCTTGGGCCCATAATTTCAATGAAGAAATAAAAACCACAATGATGAAACTCGGATACATGGACTCTTCCCCAAAGAAGAGTATTTGAGACCACAGAAGTGAATGAATGAGTGAGGACTATTTAATTCAGGGGCAAAGATCTTGGGGAAATAGGGCAACATTGCTCACATCCCCAAAAATATCTTTCCCAACCATCCCCTTCTCTCTACTCATACATTCTTTTATATGTCAGTTCAGACCCTTATTATTCTCACTTGGACAATGGTAATAGATTCCTAATTGGTCTCTTTTTTTCTAGCCTTTTCTCCTCTTCAATTCATCTTCCACATGGATTCCAAACTGATATTTGAAATTTCTCTTCCTTTCCTTTCCTTTCCTTTCCTTTCCTTTCCTTTCCTTTCCTTTCCTTTCCTTTCCTTTCCTTTCCTTTCCTTTCCTTTCCTTTCCTTTCCCTTCCTTTCCTTTCCTTTCCTTTCCTTTCCTTTCCTTTCCTTTCCTTTCCTTTCCTTTCCTTTCCTTTCCTTTCTTTTCCTTTCCTTTCCTTTCCTTTCCCTTCCCTTCCCTTCCCTTCCCTTCCCTTCCCTTCCCTTCCCTTCCCTTCCCTTCCCTTCCCTTCCCTTCCCTTCCCTTCCCTTCCCTTCCCTTCCTTTCCTTTCCTTTCCTTTCCTTTTTTCTTCCCTACTTTTTTCCTTCCTTCCTTCCTTCCTTCCTTCCTTCCTTCCTTCCTTCCTTCCTTCCTTCCTTCATCTCTCTTCTCTCTCTCTCTCTCTCTCTCTCTCTCTCTCTCTCTCTCTCTCTCTCTCTCTCTCTCTCTCTCTTTCCTTCCTTCCTCTCCCCATTTTACCCAGGCTGGAAGTTCAGGAGACTACTCATACAACAATCTCACTACCAAATAGCATGGTAGATTTAAGCTATCCTTTCTCCAACCTGGGTCTGGTTCCCTCTACCTTTAGGCAATCTAGTGGCCCCCTGCTCCCTTTCTCCAAGAATCTGCTGCTGACCTTAGTGGGGCTATCAAACCAGCATAGACCACTGTAGCTCAGAGCTCCTGATCTCAACAAACCCTTTAGCTTTAGCCTTCCCAAGAGCAAGGATTACAGGTATGCACCACATACCCTGGTCAATTTGATATTTTTAAAACATATCAGATTATGTCTCTTCCTTAATAAAAAGAACTCTTCAGTAGCTCCCTACATTGTATCTAGAATAAAATATAAAACCTTCAGCCTAACATTTAAAGTCTTTTACCTTTTCACTCTTGTTCTGTTACTCTCTCTCATGTCCTCTCCATTATAGTCAATCTGGCCTGCTCTTCATATGTATTTCCTATTTCACCTCCATGCTTTTGCAGGATGGCCCCCCCATCCCCAACTCATGCCCTAAATTCACTCCCTCTCATCTCTTCCTCTTAGAATCCCTAACTTCCTTGAAAGCACAGGTCAGATGCCACCTCTTACAAAAGCCCTTTCCTCCCCCTCATTCTTTCCCTCTCCCATCATTTGTTAGGACTGTCTTACTACTGGAATTACTCTGTGGTGTTCTTGCATGCCTTGTATTACATGTTGGTGTACATTGTGTAGAATGGAAGCTCCCTGCAGATAGGCACTATTTCCATCTGGTATTTGTATCCCCAGATAGCTAGCACAGTGCCCGGGGTGCAGTTGGTTTATCTAAATGAATTGATTAAGACGATCTTGGAGATTTGTGTAAAAGTTGTCCTCCAAGAGTTATTTTTAGAACTTTTTTGGTTATAAATTAGGAAAAGAAAGAGAGAAGGGGCTCTTTGGCATAGATATTCTGCAAGCAGACCTGCTGTCTGCTGGGTAGTCCAATGATGTAAACAAACTGATTTCCCCAGACAGTTGCATTTTCTGTTTGGCTTGTGCTCTCAATTAGCCAGATGATGTAAAACCAGACTTGGAGACATTTCCCCCCTTTTTCTTCCCAGAGCTCCATTTTCCTTCCTCTTTCCCAACTCCTGCCTTCCATTGCACCCTCTGCTCCCCAGCTGTGGAAATCTTTGCATCTCCAGCAGCTGCTTGGCACCACTGAGCCCTGATTTCTTTGTTTCTTTTTTCTGCTTGTGGGATTTTTGAGGGGGAAGGAGGAGAAAGACATGGTGGGGGTAGGGGGTGCGGGGTGGGGAGGAGGACAGCAATCAATACAGTTTTGAACTTCAGGGCAAAATGCCCTTGATCTGACTAGTTAGTTTCCAGCCACTGAGAATATAGCAACTCTACAATCTGGCAGAATGCAGCTGATGGATTTGCAGAAGGGTTCAAGGATAATTGGCATTTTAATGGGAAAATGCCATGTTCCCAAGTGTCAGAATTGCAATAAGATACTCCATGGGCCATTAACACAGTTCTTGGGTAATTAAAGTTGTTCACCCATCAGTCTTGGTCTCAGAACATACCCAAGGCATGAAGGAAGCAGTGTTCCTAAAGATGCCCAATTGTCTAATGCCACTAAATTGGACTCTTAATTATGGAAGCATTACCCACATGTGCAAAAAGCACCATAACTGCTTTTAGTTTTCCTGCCTCCTTTTCTCTCTCTTACCTCCCTCTCTCTCCTTCCTTCCTTCCTTCCTTCCTTCCTTCCTTCCTTCCTTCCACCCTCTCCTCCTTCCCCTATTCTCTCTTCTCCTTTCTTACTTTCTTTTTACCTCTTTCTTTCCAGTATTTATCAAGTCTACTGCAGATAACTATTCTGGAGAGATCAGACTAGGGTAATAACTTCAGATGGAGGAATTAATTCTTCTTAGTTATCCATCCTAACTTCATAAGGATATTTTTCAGTTCAATTCATTTCAACTCAATAAACACTTCATATGCCCATCCCTCCAGTGTCTTTATACTACCTTTCCCTACCCTTCACAGAGCCCTCTGGAAATCTTATTCTATTGTTAACAAGTTGTCTTTCTTATCAGACCCACACCCTCCCACCTAGAAATTGTTTTCCACAAATATCTGTATTTACCATTTATTTCCCACAAATAGAATGTAAGCTCCACAATGTAAGCTTCATTTTGGCTTTGTACTTCTAGTGTCTGACTCAGTGCCTGGTACATAGTAGGTGCTTAAGCAAAAAAAATCAGATGAGAGAGTGTATGAAGTGCTTTACACACTTTGAAGAACCATAAAATGCTATTATTACTAATCAACACTTCTTATGTTGAACTCAGTTGAATTGAACTGAATTTTGCTGCTATGAGTTTGGCACTATGCAGCATGCTAGACATACATAAGACATTGTCTCTGCCCTCAAGGAACTTATGATCTAATAGGAAGGATAAGGCAGATACATAAACAGCAATAGTGCCAGTGAGTATATTAAACACAAAATACAGGTCCAGAAAAAGTGCTACAAGAAACTCCAGGACAGTTCACTTTCAGGTGGGTGGGATGGACAAGGTGACAGGAGAAGTCTGAATACACCCAGCTAGGGGGCACCAAGTAACAAAGACAGCAGAGGAAAGGATGCCTATAGGAGACAGAGGTAAGCAGGTTTGGATGGAGAGCCGAAGTGGAAGATAGGTCTGGAATGACTGAAGCCCTGAAATACCAGGAAAAAGAATTTGTACTTTATTTGGCAGCAAAACTAAAGACATTTAAATAGAATTGAGGCGTGTTAAGTTTGAGGCAGTTAAATGGAGCAGTGGAGACAAGCCTGAGTTCAATCCAGCCTCAGACAGGTACTAGTTGTGTGACCTTAGGAAAGTCATTTTACCTCTGTATGCCTCGATTTTCCTATCTATTTTACATAGATAGATAAATATAGATAAATAAATAGATAAAATATATTTCCTATTATTCCTATAGGAATAATAATAGCAACTCCCCCCCCCCCGGGCTGTTATGAGGATCAAATGTAATAATATTTGTACAATGCTTTACAAACCTTAAAATTACATAATTGTTAGCTATGATTATTAAAGATCTCTTGATTAAATGTTAGGGGTTCAGGAATACAGAGAGGGATAGTGACTAAAGCACCAGATTCAAATTCAGGGAATATGGGCTAGAATCCTAACTCAACTCCTTACTATCTATGTGACCATGACTAGAGAAAGTTTTTCGTCTTCTGTTTTCTCATCCAAAATATATGGAGATTGGACTAGATGACTGCTAGTGCTAAGCTTGGGGCTCCATAACTGGAGACAAAAGGGACTAGAGCTCTGATTTTCTTTCTTTCTTTTTTTTACATTGCTTCAGAAGGCGTTTTCTGACTATAGTAGGTTGGTTGGTGAGCTGGCCTATAGACTGTGGTTTCCATATATCAGGTTTTAGCTGAGTCAGGGAAGAACCTTCTAAAGTAAGGCTATTTCTGTGGTATCCACTCCTGGGAAAAAAAAATGAACTCTACAACTCATTTCTCATCTCTTCCCTTTCCATGGCTGCCGTATGGTTGATAGCAATTGTGTGTCTGCCAATGACTCTCCAGGGATAGGGTCAGGTCCTTTAGAATCCAGGAGTCCAGCATGTTCAGTGGTCTCTAACTCTAATGCCCTCATTTGGGTTTTCTTGGCAAAGATAATGGAGTGGTTTGCCATTTCCTTCTCCAGTTCATTTTACAGATGAGGAAACAGAGGCAAACAGGGTGAAATGACTTGCCCAGGGTCACCCAGTTTGTTAAGTGTCTGAGGCCAGATTTGAATCAGGAAAACAAGTCTTCCTGATGCCAGGCCAGGCACTCTATCTACTTCACCACCTAGTTGCCCTCAGGGTTCTATAACCCTATTTTTTTTTCAGGGTAAAAGAGTGAGCACATGGGCCTTTAATAAACTGGGGGTTTAATAAACCCCTTGGGGGTTTATTAAAGGTCCCCAGTGAAGAAGGACTCTCTCCCAGGGTCTAGGCCCATTCTTTACTGTGCTCCTCTCTGGTCACAAAGGGTAAATAGGGTGAAAAGCCATGTCTATGACTAAGAATCCCTTTTATAACCCAGCACAAAGAAGTGGCTAATGTACAAAAGTCCATCTCACAATAGTCAGAGCTGACCAGTTCATCCCTAATTGATCCACAGTGAGGACAGAATAAATTAAACGAGCATGTGTTCAGAATTTACAGGGAAATGTAATCCAGGTCCCACACAAATGCTTACCTCCCTCATCAAGATGAACGGGGAACTCCCATGATTAAGCTCCTCCCAATTAAAGATTTTCAGTCCCTGAAAATCAAAGCAGGATGCCTTTGAATGCGTTGGTCCATATCCCTGATTCTGGATTGTTCTCTAGGGACCTGGGAAAGCTCCAGATTGTCAAGAAATCCATTCAATGCAGCTGCTGCCTTTCTTTCTGAATGCCTGCCTCATTCCTTGCACCCTGGGCCCCCAACCCCCACCTCTAGGAACCCATAGCAGTTTCCATGATGCGCAATTCTTAGATGCTCTACAAATGAACAACTGTTTATGAGGGCCAGGACCTCCCATTGCTGGGTGAATTTCGTATTAACCCCCAATTCAAACATGTACAAAATTTTGCTAACTTTACATTTGCTTTACTGCTTATGAAGGTCTACCCCAAACCTCCAACAGCAACAATAAGATAGAAGGGAGGAAAGACAAAACAGATTGTACCTTATTCCCCAAAGGTAAATGTCTCCATTGTAAGTTGCTAGAAGGCAGGATACTTTTACGTGGTAGTGGTGGTGATGGTGGTAGAAGAATTCATAGATGTTTAACATAAAATGGGTGTATGTATACTCTAGGGACCCCAAGAATGCCAAGCGTGCCAACTTATTTCTGTCCTTCACCCTAACTTTGGAGATACTCCCTTTTGGAGATCTGTGATGAATCTTCCTTTCAGAAACTTCGAGATAATTCTTGGAAAAAATAAGAGCTACATTCTACCCTTGCAAGGAAGGGAAAATGAGTGCTGAATTTTGTCGTTGACATTTACAAGCCCTAACATAGGACCATTAGACATTTCAACACAGTCAAAAAGAGATCAAGGGAACCGATATAGGGGAAGAATCCCCCATTTATTTGCCCCCATCAGGATGCCATGCTCTTGGGCAGGAATTGAGATGAACAAAAGGATATTAGGCAGAATGAAATCTTCCTTCCCTTCCCCCCTTCCTGTACTAACAATGACCAGAGTTCTAGCCCTGACCACTTCCCATCTCAGACACTTCCTGCCTGTGTGATCTGGGGCAAATCAATGAAGCTTCTTAGTTCCCTCATCTGTACAAAGTTGGAATTGATGTAGTTGGTTTCTGAGACCCCATCCAGTCTATGAGTCTCCATGCCCCCTTGTCAGGAGGCAGAGCGTAACAGGGCTGTGCTACTAATTATATATGTAGTCTGGGTCCACCATCACCTTCACCTGTCAGGCCTCAGTTTCCTGACCTGTAAAGTGTAGGGGGAAAAGGGATTAGCTTCAATGACCTCTGAGGCCCCTTCCAGGTCCATATCTAAGACCCTCTAACTGGTGACTCCCCCAAATCTCTTCCAGCTGATCATTTCAGTGGAAAGAATGCTAGTTTGGAATGAGGGGGCCTGGGTTTAAAGACTAGCCTTGTCACTTACTATCGGCGTGACATTGAAGTTGCTGTTATCTTGTTCATAGCAACATGATTTCTAAAAGCAAAGCATATTGAAAATTTCTGTAATGAGATCATAATAGCCCTTTCCTCTTTGTGCTGGATGACCTCATGGGCCCCTTCTGGCTTTAAATCTGGTGATCTATAGGGAAAGAGAAAAAGGAGGAGGAACTTCTGGACAATTTGTACCCATCCAGAAAGGGAGAGGAGAAAGTAAAGCTGTTGGGGGAAGGGGCTTGGAAACCTCACTCTCCCCCCACCTCCTCTCCCACACACCCTCCCTTCTATCCCTTTTCCCCTCCATCATGTTCAGAGTGTCTTGGGAACCAGCGATTTTGGTTTGCCTCTGTTTCCCTCCCTGTCCTCTGCCCATTGCTTTGCACACAGGCCCATCCCGGGAATAACGCCCATTCATCCCCGCCCTTTTCCAAAGCTTCAGTCGAGAAAGGTTCCCAAAGGACAGATTTTCTGCTGACGGTTAACTTTGACAGTGTCCGTGTAACAAACAGATCGCTTCCCTTCGTTGTCTCGGGGTTCCACAGTGCCCTCCTGTGGTCGATAATGCCAGCTTGTTTGTGCAATGTGCAGAGTGGAAAGATCTCCTCCCAATCACCGAAGAGAGCCTCAGCCAGATCCTGCACAAAAACTAGCCTGGAATCCCATCCCCACAAAGAGACCCCCAATCATCCCCGCAAAAGAGAGCTCCAACCACCTCAAAAAAGCCTCTAAGAACTCCTCAAAAGACAGCCTCAACCACCTCCCCAAAGAAAGCCCTAACCATCCCGCAAAAGCCAGCCTCAACCCCACCCCAAAAAAGCCTCAATCATCCTCCACCCCAAAGAGAAAGCCCCCTCCCAAGAAAAAAGTCCCATACATCCCACAAGAAGGTCTTGACCATCCCCTCAAAAGAGACCCTCAATCATGCCCTTATGTAAAAAGGGAGCACCAGTCACTTCAATAGAAAGCCCTTAACATCCCTTCAAAGGAGAACCCCAATCACCCTTTAAAAAGAGAGCCCCAACCATCCTACAAAAGAAAACCCCACAATCCCCTCAAAGAGAGCCCCAACCATTATACAAAAGAGACTCAGTCATCTCCCCCTCAAAGAGCCTCAATCATCCTCCACCCAAAAAGGGAACCCCAACAATCCCCTCCCACAAAAAAGAGATCTCCAAACCTCCCATCCCCTCTCCATAGGGGAAGGATAAGAAATAGCCTCTAGTCATTTTCCCCCAGGGAAATCTCCCCCCACCGCCCCCCAATCTCCTGCTGAAAAGAGCAGCAGCGATGATTTTTGCAGTCTGCTGGGAGGCCCTCCTCATTGCCAGTCACTCCTGCTTCAGCCAGCCTCTAGCCCGGGATTCTTTCAGAGCTGCAGGCTGGTACAGTGAAAATCCCGTTGTACTGGGAGTGAAGGGTCCTTGGTTCAAAATCAGCCTCTGAAGCTTCATTCCTGTCACCCTTGAGTAAGTCACTGAATTCTCTGTTCTGCCATTTGCAAAACGAAGGGGCTAGACTACATTTAAGCTCTAAGGTCCCTTCCAGTCCCATGTCTGGTATCCATTTCAAACAGTTAAATCCTCCATTTAGCCACAGGAAAAATAAAAATGACTGAGAAAAAATGGGAAGAGAATGCTCCCAGGAACAGTCCCTAGGTCCTGTCTAGAGGACTAGAGAAAGGTCAGTCCAGGCTCCAGGTGAGTTATTTAATAGATTAGGCAGATGAGTGTAGAGGGTGTGTCATTTTAAGTGGCCTGTGTTAGTAACCACTTCAGGGGCTCCTAATCTCAGGACTTTTCAGAGAATCATAGATTTAAAGCTAGGAGGAATCTTGGTGGTCACCTACCCTAACTCCCCCATTCTACAGTTGATGAAACTGAGACCAGAAGTAAAATGACTTGAAAGTCATGCCAGTAGTGAGGGCAGTACCAGGACTTGAACTCAGGTTCAAATGTCTCATGTAGCCTTTCTCTAAGGATCTGTGATCTCCTCCATTAGGGAACTCCCTCCCAATGGTGACAATCTCACCCTAGGTAACTCCTCCTTGTATCCCCCTGTACATGTTCCACAGGGGGTCCACACAGCACTAGGGAGCCTCTTCCCCAGCTCTCTTGATGTTGTGTGGGTACCTGTGAAGCATTAAGGCTATCCAGCTACTGCCCTTCAATCTCACAGAGTAATCCACCATTGCAGGCCATAAATCTCAGTGACCATCGGGACAAAGATCCAGGGCCCAAAGAGACATTGGAAGTTGGCAACTCTCTTATTTTATGAGATGAGAAAATTGAAGTTTAGGGAAGCTAAATAATTTGCTTAAGATTTTTTAAAGCATTCCTTAGAGGTATTTTGTTCTTTGACCATCAAGTAAACACAGAGTTTTTAATAGAAAAAAATTATTCAAATACTACACAGGTGTAATAGTGCCTTAGAGACTCTGTTCTTTAAATATGCAATTCTAAAATAAATTTTCATTCAGGATGTGATTTGAACTCAGGTTGATTGACTTGAGGTAGTATAGTGGAAAAAAGTGTTGGGTTTTTGTCAAGAAGTCTCATCATCCTGAGTTCAAACCCAACCTCAGACACTTACTAGCTCTGTGACCCTGGGCAAGTCACTTAGCCCTGTTTGCCTCAGTTTCAATAGGCCTTGGTAACAGCTCAGATATGGGAGTTGAGAGATAGTGAGGAGACTGAGGGATTGGGTGAATGGCGTTACCCTCTACAGTAATAGAGAAGGTGGGACAGGAAAGGATTTTTAGCATGTTCTACCTTCTCAGGTTTTCAGGACTCACCTGGCTCAGATATCTTATCTCCATAGTCCCCTCAGGGGCCCTTTCTCATGTATCTGATTCCATCCAGTGCATGTTAGGCAGAAGCAGGCACCTTAGAGTCTAGAGGAGTCCAGAAACAACTTCCAGATACAGAGAAACAAGGGGGGAAGCAAACACACTGAAAAGTATAGTGGATTCAGTGCTAGATTTGAAGGTTCGAACCCTACTTCACCTACTTAGTAGTTGTGTAATGCTGGGCAAGAAACTTAGTCTCATTTGCCTCAGTTTCCTCATCTGGAAAATGAGCTAGAGAAGGAGACAGCAAACCACTCCAGTATCTCTGCCAAGACAAGCCCAAATGGGGTCAGGTCACAAAGAGTCAGACACAGCTAGCTGTAGAACAACTGAACACCAACACCCTCCTCTGACTTTAGGGACAGTGCTTTTTTCCCCACACAAGGGCTCTATTCCACATCTACATTTGTAACAAAGCTATTGGACCAAATGTCCTCTCAAAGCTATCTGTATTCAAACCTCCTCGACTATTCTGCCACCCAAACCAGATTTAAAAGAGGGAAGAGTGTTGCCCATAATTAAATCTACTAAACATCCTAATTGCTTAGTCTAGCATTGAAGGACCTGCACTCACAATTTTATTTCAGCCTAATCTCACATTTCTCTTTGCCAAGTATCTCGAACTCTAGCCAAACTCCACTGGCCACGATTCCCTGAATACACCCTGCTTCCTGCAGTCATGTTTTTGTTTACACCATTTCCTAACTTGGAATTTCCTTTCTGGCCCCCATCTCCTGCTGAATTGCTACACATTCTTCAGGTCCAACTCAATTTCTGCCTCCAGTGTGAAGCCTTCTTTGATTCCTCCACTAAACTGTGAGCTCCTTGAGGGAAGGGATTGTCTTTTGCCTCTTTTTGTATCCTCAGTCATTCTGATCTGTATCTGACCACTGGACTCAGATGGCTCCAGAGGGGAAAGTGAGGCTGGTGACTTTGCACAGCCCTGCCTCACTTAAATCCAATTCACTTGCATGTCATGGCATTGCCTCCCTAATGTCATGGTCCTCTTCCAGAATGAGAACAACAACAATCCTCAGTGTATAGCACAATGCCTGGCACGTAGTAGGTGTTTCATAAATGTTTATTGACTGATTTGCCACTCTGATATCTCCCCTCCTATCACTTTACTTTGAGAATAATCAATAGTTAATAAATATTTATTAAGTGCCTACTGCATACCAGGCACTGTGCTGTATTCTGGGCATACAAATAAGAGAAAAGAAATGCATTCCTTGCCCTCAGAAGACAAAACTCCAAAGGAAGCTGAAAAGGTTGGAAGGAGAGACATGTTTATTTGTTTTTTAAAAAGGCTTTGATAAAAAATATGTTTTTCTACTTATACTATGGCCAGTGATTGGTTTAGGGAACTTCCGAAGAAACTCCTTCAACCAATGCAAATCAACACTATTGTTCAGCTTAAGTTTGAGAGAGTTGCTTGAGGATCTGAAAAGTCAAGTGACTAAACTGGTATGTGTCAGAGGTGTGACTGACCAGGAGGCCTTTCTGACTCCAAGGCCAGCTCTCTGTGCACTTGGCCTCTATTTCATATTTGGAGATCAGAGATTTAGAGCTAAGAAAAGCCTTACAACTTATTTGGTTCAACCTTTTAATTTTACAGATGAGAAAACTGAGGCCCAGAGAGAGATTGCCACTTGTCCAAGGGCACACAGCAGTTGGGACCCTAGCCCATCTACTGAGGCTCTGATGGCACAGGTGTGCATCATGCACTCAGCTAGTCAGTGTATGAGGCAGGATTTGGATCCAGGAGGTCTGGCTCTGGGGCCAACCCTTTAGCCACTGCACTGGGCTGTTTCTCTAAATAAATACTTGCTCTGGTGAGGGCTTTGGTGTGGATGTGCTGGTGTATATTTGAAATGTTAGAGGATTAGCCCATGTAGAGGAGACATCTGGTAACCATACTCTTCTTGGGCAGAATCTGAGTTTGGAAAAAAAAATAAGCCTCAACTGATTTTCCTCTCTCGCTAACCATAACAACCACTGAAGGTTTCTCTCTGGCCAGATTTGAGGTATAAGTTTTCCTTTGCATAAACCAACTAAGCCCACAGGGCCCTGACATTCTTCCATCTTCTAAGATCATAGAAACAGAATTTCAGAGCTGGAAGAGACCACAGTCACCATCTGGTCCAATGAGGTCTGGCCAAAGAATCCCTACATTCAATAAGTGGTCACTGAGCCTTGACTTCAAAACCTCCAGTGCAGAGGTACCCCATTCCTCTGGGGCAGCACATCCCCCTTAGGGGCCTCTCTCAACCAGACACTTGTTCCTAACATCATGTCTCTTGATATCAAAGGTGTCAAAGTAGAATACCAGCTCTGGAGTTAGGAGGACCTGAGTTCCAATCTGGCCTTAGACAGTTACTAACTGTATGATCCTGGACAAGTCACAACCTTTGTCAGCCTGTTTCCTCATCTGCAAAAAGAAGATAATTACAAATAAGGTGTTTTTTATCAAAGCTTTTTTTTTTTTTAACCAAATAAGCATTTACCTCCCAGGGTTGTTTTGAGGATGAAGCCCTAAATAAAAGTTGCTATATTTGCTATTCCTCCTCATTTTTTTTTGCTCCCATTTCAACTCTCTGGGGTGAACAGAAGAAAGCTAATCCCTTCTCCACATGATAGCCTTTTAAAGACTCCAAGACAGCTCTCATATCCCCCTTTAGCTCTTCTGATGAACTAAATGAGAAGCTTAACATGAATGACATTATATTCACCGTCTTTGCAGCTTTCATTTCTCTGAAATGGGGAAGGCCCATAGGCCACCACCACAAATGGCCCATCTGACTCCCTCCAAGTTGCTGGGATAGGAAGCAATGGGTGGATCACAGGATCATAGATTTAAAACTAGGACCGGCCTTAGATGGTATGTAATCAGACCCCCCTTTTTTTTTTTTTTTTTGAGTGAGGAAGGGCAAGACAATTGGGGTTGACTTGCCCAAGGTCACACAGCTAGTTAAGTCTCAAGTGTCAGGCGATATTTGAACTCAGGTCCTTCTGACTCCAGAGCTGGTACTCTATCCACTGTGCCACGTAGCTGCCCCACTCCTCATTTCCTAGTTTAGAAGTGACTTAGGCCAATATATAACTGGTAGAACAGAGTTCAGTCTTGAGCCCTGCTCCCCTGCTGCCATCCCCTCCCACTGCCTTCCATTGTACCATATAAGGATCTAAGGGTCAGGGTGAGCCCTGGACTTGGACCCTTCATTGCACTTGCTTTAAGCATTCTCTACAGGTCAGAGATGACGGCATCAGTCTAAGGCCTCCTGGAGAGGGAAGGCATCCATCCTTGGTGGCACAAATACCTGGGCTCTTCCTCTTGGCGTAACCGTGCCTTGAGGACCTGAAGTAAAAAACATCGTGAACAAGTCTTTAGAAAGTAATTATGAAACACTTCTCCAGGCACAGAGTAGTCCCCTAATGCCATATCTACTATACCTGACTATCAGTTCCATGAGAGCAGAGATAGAAGCTTATCTCTGTATTTTCTTCACTTTATATCTTATATTAATTAACATTTTATCATACATAATTAAACATTATAATAGTTATTAATTTTATATCGACAGTCTTAAAAGTGTTTATTGAGGTTTAATTTTAGCTTCAGTTGATATCCCAATGCCTTATGCTCCCTTAGCTTGCTGAGGGTTTTTGATAGGCAGGGCACAGTAGAGAAAACAGTGGCCATGACATCAGAGGACCTGAATTCAAATCCAGATCTGATGTTTCTTATCTGTGTTATCTTAAGCAAATGCCTTAGCTTTCCTGTATTTCAGTAAAATGAGGGTGTTGGAGGGGATGGCCTCTCCTGTCCCTTCTGGCTCTAAATCCATACATTCCTATGACTAGATGGCCTTGGAGTTCCCTCCAACTCTGGATCAACAAACCTGTGAAAATGAATAATGTTAGCTTTCCTGGTACTGGGTAATGTTTCAGACAGCCTATTGTTTTACTTTTTATTTATGTGTTTTTCAGATAGCCTGTTGTTAATTCAGTGGTGTCTGACAATTTGTGACCCCGTTTGGGGTTTTCTTGGCAGAGATACTGGAATGGTTTGCCATTTCTTTTTCCAGCTCATTTTACAGATAAGGAAACTGAGGCAACCAGGGTGAGGTGACTTGCTGAGGGTCACACAGCTAGTTAAGTGTCTGAGGTCATATTTGAACTCAGGAAGATAAGTCTTTCTGACTTCAGGCCTGGGACTCTATTCACTATGCCACCTAGCTGCCCCCAAGACAGCCCGAGAGGGAGCTATTTGCAGCAGAAAGCACTTGGGTAGGTGACCGGCATGTGAGAATCAGACGTTTCCTAGGAGTGTTGAGTTAGGCCTTCACAGAGTACTTTTCTGACATTGAAGT
The DNA here is from genome assembly GCA_011680675.1 of Gymnobelideus leadbeateri. Classification (NCBI taxonomy): domain Eukaryota; kingdom Metazoa; phylum Chordata; class Mammalia; order Diprotodontia; family Petauridae; genus Gymnobelideus; species Gymnobelideus leadbeateri. The sequence goes on along the minus strand of WOXC01003214.1, from coordinate 104,420 downwards.
AAATTTTAAAGATACCAGAGGATTCTCATGCTCAGATGCCAGTACAGAACCAATTCTAAAGCCAAGAAAGAGTTGGTTTATCTCCCCTGTGGATTATGTGCCTATAGCCCTTCCAGGTTGGTATAATAAAGAGAGCATTGGGCTCGTAGTCAGAAGAGATTCCGAGGGCTACATTGGGTTGGAATCAGAGCATATGGGTTTGAATTCTGCCTTTGACACTTAGTGGCCAGGTGGCCTGAGATCAAATCACCCAACCTCTCTGGATCTGTTTTTTTTTTTTTTTTTCATTTGCAAAATGGAGTTGATCTTATTGACATGTAGGGTCCTTACTAGCACCACTGAGTGTCAACTCAGGGAATTTGTGCCTCCTTAACCCTGGATTAGTTACTTAATTTTTCTCTGACTCACTTTTTTCATGGGCAAAAAAGGGATAAAAACAGTCCCTGCCTTACTGAGCTTTTATGAGCAACAAATGAGATTATGCATGTATAGGGCTTTTCCAACCTCTGAGAGTCATATTAACATCAATATAATTGAGAGTTGACTCTGTGTGTGTGTGTGTGTGTGTGTGTGTGTGTGTGTGTGTGTGTGTGTAAGGGGGGAGAGGTTGAATGCCTTTAGTATTTTTGGTCTGTCACTTCCGTCTATGGTATCAAGTGGTCAGGCTTCTATTTCAATGAATCCAAGATTTTAGAGCTGTTGGAGGTGGGATCTCTGGGTTCCAGGCCAGACAAACTTTCCTATCCCTGAGGGGTAAGGACTGGTATAAGTAAATACCACCTAAGGGTCAGTTACAGCTGCCATCAAGTGCCCGGGGAGCAGTTGCCACATCTGTTGGTTGGGCAGGAGCCCGGTATTATTTCTCCCCTTTTCACTCCCACTCCCGGAAGTTTCTACAGGAGAGGCCTTGGGTGAGTGTTGGTATAATGGAGGGTGGAGGCTCACAACAAATGAACCATACTCTTCAGGAAGAACGGGAACCTTCTTTCCCTCCTGGGAACAATGAACTAGTTATAGGTGATCATGTCCTGTCTAGGTGCTTCCCCCAAATAAACCCATGGTTTATTCAAACTCAAACTCAAAGTTGCCAGAGTTAGGTTACCTACCTGCATCATTAGGCACATGTCCAGGAATTCTGAAGATTAGCATAGGGACAAAGTATTGCCTAGTGAATATAGGTGCCATAGTCAGAGTACTCACATGGCATCCAAGACATTGGTGATGCCATTGTAGAGAAAGCAGAAGAAGAAAAAAGAAAAGGGAAGCACAGCAGGGGTGTTCCCGAAATAGTGTTCTGGAAGAGCAGAGTAAACGAGGAAAGCAGGACTCCAGGGTGGAAGCCCACATGGGGCACAGTATCTGCTATGGGCAGTGGGCTATTGGTGAGGAGGCTGAGGAGACAGCAGATGGAGAAGAGGAACACAGCTCTCACGTCAGTTCCCATCTCTCCACCTAAATACCTACCTCTCTAGTGTAGACCCTCATCGGCTTTCCCCTATATTATTATAATTGGGTCCTTGCTTCAGATTATAGCCCACTCCAATTAAACCTCCATACAGCTGCCACAGTGAATATCTGAAAAGAGAGACACAATCCTGACACTCCTTTGTTTCCCATTTAAAGGCTTTCAAAATGTGGAGCCAACTTGACTTACCATTACACTTACTCCCTTTCATACATTTGATGGTCCAATGAATCAAACCTACCTACTGTTCTTTATACATTACCCTCCGTTTCCTGTCACTTTGTGTTTGTACTGCCTGTAAACATGCCTGGAACATACTCTTCTCTTTATAAATAGAGCTCTATGTGGTTATATGTATAATTATATATACATATATGTGTATAAACATAGATATGCTTACATGTATATTGTATATGCATAGTATGTACACATATATCTAGATATATAATACATCTCTATCCACTATATCATCTAGATGCCTTTATATATATGCATGTATATTCACACACACATACACACATTTATATGTAGAGATTCATATGTATTTATGCAGCTAGGTAGTTCTGTGGATAGAGCACTGGGCTTAGAGTCAGGAAGAGTTTAAATCCCTCTTTAGACATTTCCCATCAGTATGACCTTGGGCAAACTACTTAACTTCTATTTGCCTCAGTTTAATGGAGATAGTTCCTACCTCACAGGATAATTGTGAAGCTCAAATGAGATAATAATTGTGAAGGGCTTAGCTCGGTGCCGGCATGTAAGAAGCACTATATAAATGTCAGCTATTATCATTATTATATAGCACTTTAAGGTTTACTGAGCTCTTACATTTGTTATATCTCATTTGATCCCCTCAGCTCTGTGAGGTAGATACTATTACTATTCCTCATTTACAGATGAGGGAACTGAGTTTGAGGGCTGAACAGCTAATCCCACCCTCTGAGGCAGGATCTGAATTCAGGTCTTCCTCACTCTATGTCAAGTTCTCTAACCATTGTACTACCCTTCACCTCTGCTTCTTAGGATCCCTAGTTGTCTTAAAGAATCAGCTCAAATGCCACCTTCCCCACAAAGAATGAATCAACCAAAGGTGTCACCCCATCTTTTCTCATCCTGTCAGCTGGTAGTGCCTTCTACCTATCCAATCACCTTGTATCTATTTTATGCCCATTTTGTCCTAATGGTAATCAATAATATTACCATTGACGACAACATTTAACTGGAGTGGTCTTTTCCTCTGTAGTGAGACTAACCTTTAGTACCTTAATAAGATGGTCGGAAGAAGTCTATCAGCTTAGTTGTATAATATACAATGTACACATATAACCAATTTATTATTACTTAGGAACACCAATTAGACTTATACCTTTCAATGAATGCAATCAAACTTTTCATCAAAGTGGGCAAACAATACCCTCCTCTAGGAACAAACCACCAACCCATGTCTTTGACAGTCTGACAAATATTTTTCATACTGGACTCCAGATAATTATTCCCTCTCTCCCAGTCAAAGACAGTGTGTTTTTCCTTAGGCCCTAGGAACTAGCTGATGGCTCGGGTCCCAGCCGGGTTTTGTTTTTGTTTTTTTGTTAGCTATGGGTATTCTAAATTGTTTACCATGTAATTTGGTTGGCAGTTTATTGCATGAACTACTGATAAAGTCATTCTGTGATATTTTTCCTTGGTGGTCTGTTTTATCAAAGGATCCACATATTTTATCAGTTATTTTTGAACAAACACATGTTGTTTGCTACATCATACCTCACAAGTGCTTATCTTATCGTTGAAAAACAACATACTCAAAATAGCTCACAAAATGGAGGCTCAAAAATGGAATCAGTTATGCTAAGTTTACACACTTATTTTTATGATCTTATAAGGTATTGACACTTATTCTCACTACTATTATCAATTATGCTAAATTGCCAAAACTTATTCCTGCTATTTTTTTTTTTTGCCCTTTATAGGGCAATTGGGGTTAAGTAACTTGCCCAAGGTCACACGGCTAGGTTTTTTGTTTGTGTGTATGGTAAGTGTCTGAGGCCGGATCCGAACTCAGGTCCTTCTGACTCCAGGGCCGATGCTCTACTCATTGTGCCACCTAGCCGCCCCGAAACTTATTCTTCTTATAGCTTCCCCACTACTGGGAAAGAAGAGGTTCTAATTTCTTGGAAACAGTGCCTTTTTTCTCTCATAGGCTTAATTTGGGGTCTTAATCTTCTCCTTGGTCAAGGACTTCTCTGCTTCTCCTTTCTGAATCATAGGGTGGAGATTCCTGCCTAAGATTCCCTTATTTAAAGTCACCTGGCTTCATTAAATAGGAAGCTCATGGATATAGCCTAAAGGTAATGGCCTGAATCCATAAGGATCCTTTCTTCTGTTATTTTAGAAAGCTTAAAAAATATATAGGCTGCTAATAAAATTATCAAAGTTCAGAGTTCTCATATTAGAATTAAAGTCTGATCACTAGGGCAAAGTTGAATGCCCTGACCTATTTAAATTCTATATATTCAAGCTAGCCCTCTAATTTGTACTTCCTGTACATAATTAAAGCCATACAGGACTCAAAAGGAATTAAAAATCTTATTTTTATCTAGAGGAAGCCACTTTTGAAGTACTATTGAAAATAGCAAATGGAAAGCTTAAAAGATTTGAATTTAAACACTGTCCCTTTCAGAGGGAAATTAAGGGAGAAGGAGAAAGAGAAACTTCACTATTTACCTGAATTTTCAGGGGAGCACAGTTGCTTCACCGCTCTTCAGGATTCTTTCAATGGGTAGAGCAGCATGTGAAGAGAGGATACAATGGCTCAGTGCTCTCTCACTCTCAGATCCCATTCAAAGTGTCCCTTACATCCAGCCATTTTGGAGAGCAATCTGGAATTATGCCCAAAGAGTTAATAAACTACCTATGCCCTTTAGCCCAGCAATACCACTACTTGGTCTATTTCCAGAGATGATTAAGGAAAAAAAAACCCAACCATATGCTCTAAAATGTTTATAGCCGCTCTCTTTGTAGGGGCAAAGAACTGGAAATTGCAGGGATGCCCATCAACTGGATAATGGCTGAACAAGTTGTGGTGTATTATTGTGATGGAATGCTACTGTGCTATAAGAAATGATGACCTCATTTATTTTAGAAAAAACATGGAAAGACTTGCATGAGATAATGAAGAGAGAAATTAGTACAACAAAGAAAACATCATATACAATAACAGCAATATTATTTTAAGAATATTTTCTCTATTATAAACACCCCAAATTAACTATAAACAACATCTGAAGACAGATGCTATCATTATTCAGAGAAAAAAGAAGTATGTATAGAATAATTTTACATTATATATGTATATGCCTATTTGTGTCTAAATGGTAGGTATCTCTAGGGCAGGAAGGAGGGAAGGAAGGAAAAAAAATTAGATGATAATTTTGTTGTATATCTGAAAGGAGTAGCAAGTTGTGCATAGTAGATCTGTAGTTTCATGTATAATTGTCTTTTTTATTGCACTATGTTATGAAAATGCTAGTTTTATTGCATAAATTAAAAATAAAATAAATCTATACAGAAGAATGTAAAAAATATAAAAACAAACAATAACAAAAACCCCAAGTATCCCTTCTAGCTGCTGCTGCTGCTAATGCTAATGCTGCTCCCTGAGTTTAGTCATAGACTGTTTTCACCTTAAATATGGAACAAGACTTTGGATTCATTCTTTCAAAGCTAACCTGGCAGTATCACTTGCTTGCAGGTCTAGGGTACCCTTGAAGGGTCAGAGAGTATATTTCTCTAGTGTTATTGACTCAAGCCCTCATTCTGCCGAGTTTCACTACAAAATCAGCCATTAGTAATTAACATTCCAATTCCATTTAACCAATTACCATTAATCTACTTTTAGAAAAGAATATTTACTGTGAAGCTATAACAAAACAAAAATAAAAATAAAAATTTTCCCCAACACCTGTGACCATACTCTCCCTTATACTACCTTAGTGCCTAGAGATAGAGGCCTTGGATTTTACAGTTTCTCCCTAGCATCTGCAACAAAAAGTTCATTTCTGAATATAGCGTAGCCTTATGGAGGCATGATTCTTAACCTCTGCTGCTGCTGGACCAGGCAGCATGGATCACTTCGAACTTTACTCCTCATCTTCAACTGCAAGCAAATCTTGGAATGGAATTCGGTTCCCAAACTTCTGCTGGGTCACTCTCCTGGCCCTTTGAAACTTACAAGATGGGGGCGGCTTAGGTGGTACAGCAAATAGAGCACCAATCTTGGAGTCCGGATGACCTTAGTTCAAATCTGGCGTCAGACACTCAACACTTACTAGCTGTCACTTGACCCCAAGTCACTCAACCCCAATTTCCCTGCCTCCCCTCTCCAAAAATAAAAAAAAATTAAAAAAAAGAAAATCACAAGATGGTAGCCATTTTCCCTTTACTGAAAAGCAAGTATGACCCTTGTCCCAAAGCCTTTGTTATGGGACTCCCTCCTTATCAGTGGAGATGAATGCCCTGGTCTGTGGAAGGGGTAGGGCAGAGTTGGTGAGAGTCAAGAGAGCTCTTTACCAGTCCCCCTTTAAGACTTAAGGACCAATTGTCTTTGGGACTCTAGTTCTGAGTCTTCTTTAGGACTTTTCAAGCTTCAAGTTCCTTCAGGCATTTATGGCTTCCTGCTTTGAGAGATAAGATGAAGGAAACCAACTCCACTTCAGGATGCTGAAGGAAAACACTGTGAGAAGACATGAAAGGATCTGGTAATCTCCATTATGTCTACACAGGGACTGACCCCAGTTACATTTGTACCCCCAGCACTCAATGCCTGGCACTTAGTAAACAATTACTAACTGACTTATTCATGAACAAATTAACTCCTTGGTGCCACTGTGAGGGCTTCAAGGCCAATCAGAAAAAATGATGGGTAACAACTGATGATTCAGGGAGATTCAGAGTTCCTCCTTTTTTCTTTACTCATTTCAAGACCTCAGTCTCTGCAGATTGAGCTAACCTTCTCTATCCAATTCCATCCAACCTCACAAGGAGTCTCTAGTCTAAGGTGAATTCCACTCAAGGAAACTTGGGTAGAGACAGACCTTTTTGTCTAAATAGCCCAAGTCTAGGTATAGACCTAGTTTTTCTGTCCAAGGGTGACATGATGTCACTCTAAGTTCCACATTGGTCTAAGTCCACTTCTCTTTGTAAAGTCCATTTCTCATTAATTGTTAGACAATCAGAGTTGATTTCCAGTCTTTTGACCACTCCTCTACCTAAAGGAATATAAATTTTGGTCACTGAAACCTTGCAAGATATCTTGGGGTTTGGAGGCTAGACTTTCCCCACCCCCCTCTTCCCTACTTATTTATCTATCATTTTTAAAAAAGCTTGGACAATTAACTTTTTCCCAAGTAGCTTCATTTATGATTTCTTGAAATAGAGTTCTGGGAAGCCAGGCTTTGATAAAGCCCATTGGGATTTAAATGGAGCTGCTTGATTATGCCTTAAACTCAAATGACTCTGGCTCTAACTGACCAATAATAGGTCCCAGCCCAATCCTCACTTGGTCATTGTTTGGGTTTTGATGGCTCAAAGTAAGTGTAAATAGTAATTGTTTATGTTCTCAACAGAAACTATGAGGTTCTTCCCCTCCCATTTTTATTGTATTTTATTTTTTTTAAGTAGGCAAACTAGGATGTTTTTTGCCTCACTCCTTACTCTTAAATGTGTGTTGCCTTAGACAAACTGAGACTGGGAAAGACCTTAGCTTAAAAAGATTACGGTTTCCCACTGCATCTGGGGTGATCTCCAGTCATCCTGATCTATGCCTTGCCATACTCAGATGACTAGAGGAGAGAGTAAGCCAGAAAACTTTGCACAGTCCTGCCTCACTTAAATCCAATTTGTTTGCAAGTCAAGACATCAGCCTCCAGATGTCATTGGTCCTCTTTGAGAACAAAGGACAAGCAACAACATAAACCTTGAACCCCACACCTTCCTAAGAAAGAGACGGCCAAATGAACATCCTTTTATTAAAATGCTGGCATTATTAATAAAATTATTAAAGTACCCAGAAACTCTGGCTCTCAAACCTTTTTAATCACCATGCCAATGTAAATATAAATGGGACTCCAGACATCACCCAACATTGATTTTGAGTTCACAAATGCCTTCTCTCACTTTTGCTTCACAGGCTCACTTTTTGGATCCTCATGTCCCCATTGATGGGGTGTTTGGGTGCTTGTGCTTAGACCCCAATTCCAAGACCACATTTCTCCCTAGCCTCAAAATACTATCCCTGACAGTTTTCTCCCCAGCCGAAGGACACTAAGCCTAGCAATTACTCATGAGGGGGCCCCAGTAAGACAAATTACCTTTCCCCACAATTACTCATGAGCAGGCCCCAGTAAAAACAAACTATCTCTCCCCATCACAAGAACAAGCTGACCTCTGAGGAAATCTCTTGTAGAAATAGGACTATTCTGTAACCACAGAATTATCATATATTGATTCCCAAAGTTATCATATTCAATCCAGAGGTCAAGCTGTAGTCATTAACTCTCAAAGCTATTCTGCTACAGACGTAACAGACCAAAAATACACCCCTGAGAAACCCTCCCCTGATTTCCAGTAGTGAATGAAGCCTCTGACCAAGGCTGTAAATTGTCACTCAATTAGCCTATCTGTCAGATAACCCACTACTTTTCCTGTATAAACTTCAGCATCACTTCTGTTAAGTTGCAAGTTCCTTAAGGAATGCAAGTTTCCTAAGGAGCTCTGCCTGATATATTAGCTTTACAATAAATGTGCCACCTTGACTTAGAGAACCCATATATTCATTCCAGATGGCCCTTTCCTGTACCTTGGTCCTTGAGGGGTCCTTGGATGCCCCCTCAAACTGCATCACCATCATTTCCAATTTTCTAACCTCCCCCACTAGAAAACGAAATCCCAAACTACCTCCTCCTAGGGTATGGTTAACATCCTGCTTCTGGTCAGTTTGTGAAGTCCCTGGTTTTGCTTGCTGGAGGATCTGGGGCTAGTATCCTCAATCCACCAGGCTCTTTTCCCTCCCACCCTGTCCACATCCTTCCTCTAGGTTCTAGAATATTTCTGTGCTTCTCTCTGGATTTGGGAAGTTGAGATGATTCTGAAGGACAATCTTGGGAGTCATAAATGGAGAGGGAAAGAGCCTAGAGTAGCAGAAGGTAAAGCCAAGAGTTTAGTTTGGTGAAATCTCTAGAAACTCCTCAATTTCCTCATCTATAAAATGAAGACAGTGACCTGGCTGGCTTCTAAGGGCCCTTCCAACTTTATTATTTTTTTTAAAGCAATTGGGGTTAAGTAACTTGCTCAAGGTTACACGGCTAGTCATTATTTATGTGTGGGTGCTCATTTTCTGAGGCCGGATTCCAAAATAATTTTTTTTTGGAGGGCAATCGGGGTTAAGTAACTTGCCCAAGGTCACACGGCTAGATTTTTGTTTGTGTGTGTGTTAAGTGTCTGAGGCCGGATCCGAACTCAGGTCATCCCAACTCCGAGGCTGGCGCTCTTACTCACTGTGCCACCTAGCCGCCCCTCCTTCCAACTTTAAATCATGATCCTATGAACTGTTCCTTTTTTTCTCACCCTCTGAACTATGATAGAGAAAAAAGTTAGACATAACTTCTGAATAATTAGTCATTTTATTAATTATGGCTAATGAATAATTAATAAAAAGATGGTCATTTGGCTTTCTCTCGTGAACCAAAGATGAATCATGGAGGCCTCTCAATGTTTATATGCCCTTGGAAGGAGTGGGTATTCCTGACAGGCAGAAATCAATTCTGATTGGTTAACATTTAATAAGAGAATGAATACCACAATGAGAGGTGAACCTATTCCAATGAGAGGCTGAGGAACTTAACTTCGATTATGTCACTCTTGCTTCCAGACCACCTCCAGCCTGGCAATCTACTCCAGCCCATTCAAACCTGAGTTGAACTGAATGGGTCAGAATTCACCTCATTTAGATTCTCTTTGTAAGGTGTTCTAGTTGAGAGGGAAAATAATTCCACCTGGATGAGATGGTATAGGTAGGGTAAATTTTTTGGCAAGGTCAATAATGTCCTTCAAAGACTGGCTGTATAATCTACAGGGGGTTATTTCTGAATGAAGAAATAGAAAAAAGAAAAAAATCTTAATATCAATTAATAATTAGTTATTAATATAAGAGAGAAATAAGTATTTCCAGGTTCGGATAGTAACAGCTGGGATAAATTAAATTGAATAATCACATCCCTACTATTTGAGGAAGATTTTTTTCAAAGTTGGAGACATAAAGCTGGACAAATTAGGGTACTTTTATTGCTCCTGAATAAATAAGGATACTCCTGGTCAGATAGCTTTCCTGGGTGTCTGAAAGAGAAAGTATTTTGATATTTGTAGTTATCATATATGAACTTGGTATCCAGTGACTCTTGCAGGAGAAGAATGATTCTCTTCTGGGGCAAAATGCCTTTATTTTTTTTTTTTTTTTGGTTTTATAGTTTTATTTGGACATTTTTTCTCTCACTCCCAACTTGACCTCTTGACCAATCTGGTTAATCTTTTGCAAAACATGGCCTTCCCAGTCACTATAGAATCATTTCAATATCTTTAAAACATGTTCCAGAAAGCCATACTGCTTTTCAACATCATCTACATAGCTAGCTTTCCCTTTTTATATCCTCCCTTTTCAAAAGTTCCAACCTTCAAGTGGAAGGATTGATGAAAACATCAACCATGCCCCTATATGTCCTTTTTGTTTTCCTACCTAGGATTTTTTTTTTAAAACAAATACTTTATTAACTTCTGTTTTACATCATTCATTTCCGCCAGATTTTGAGTTACAATCATTTTCCCCCCATTATTCCCCTACCCAACCTCCCAGAATAGCAGTCCCACAAGATATCACTTCCTCCAATCTGCTCTCTCCCATACCTTCTCCCATACCCCCATCGACTTTCCATTAGAGGAAGATGAATCTTTGTGTCCCAATGCCTGCACATCTTATCTCCCAATTATAGGCAGAAGAGTATTAATAATAGTATTTATATATATATTTGAAACATTTAATGTTACGATCTTGAATTTCAGATCCATTTCCTTCCTCCCTTGTCACCCATTCCTTCTTGGGATATAAGTAATTCAGTATATGTTGTACATGTCTAGCTATGCAAAACATTATCATAGTAGATATATTGTACAAGGCTGCTTATAATTCCCTCCCACTCATCCCACCCCCCACCTGGTCCATTCCCTACATGATCCTGTCCCTCTTCTATAGTGGGTACTTCCAACCTCCCCTCACCCCAAGGATGCCCTCCCATCCATCATCCCTCCTCTCATCCCCCTTCCCCCTATCCTGCTGCAGGTTGAGATATCCCATTTAGTATGTATGTCATTTTCTCCCTGAACCAAATTCAATGTGAATGTGGTTTTGCCTTTTTAGCCTTCCTTATTCTCCCCCTCCTTTGCAACCACTTCCCCTTGCTTCTTCTACATGGGATAGTTTACCCTACCCTGTCTCTCCCCATCTCCTCTTGCCACTTTCCTCTCTCACCTCATAATTTCATCCCTTGAGTATTCTCCCTTCCCAACAAATTCAACCTATGCCCTCTATCCATATATAACTGTAACCATATACACACACATTCACATATGTATTCATATGACCACACCCCTTCTTCCATTATTTTCATAGTGAGAAAGATATCATCAGTCACAGTTATTGCTTTTCCATATAGGAATGTAAATAGTTCAACTTTGATAAGTTCCTTTCGATTTCTTTTCCCTGATTACCTTCTCAGGCATCTCTTCCTTCTTGTGTCTGGATGTCAAATTTTCTATTCAATTCTGGTTTTTTCCTCAAGAATGCTTGAAAGTCCTCTATTCCACTGAATGACCATATTTTCCCCTGAAACAAAATACTCAGTTTTGCTGGGTAGGTGACCCTTGGGTTCATTCCCAGTTCTTTTGTCCTCTGGAATATCATATTCCATGCCCTTCAATCCTCAGTGTAGAAGCTGCCAGGTCCTGGGCTATTCTGATTGTGTTTCCACAATATTGAAATTGTTTCTTCCTGGCTGCTTGTAGTATTTTCTCCTTGATCTGGGGATTCTTGAACCTGGCTATAATATTCCTGGGAGTTTTCTTTTTGGGATCTTTTTCAGGAGGTGATCAGTGGATTCTTTCAACCTCTATTTTGCCCTCTGGATCTAAAACATCAGGCAGTTTTCCTTGAGAATTTCTTGAAGGGTGATTTCTAGGTTCTTTCCTTGATCATGGCTTTCAGGTAGTCCAATAATTTTTAAATTGTCTCTCCTGGATCTATTTTCCAGGTCAGTGGTTTTTCCCATGAGATATTTCACATTGCCTTCTAATCTTTCATTTGTTTGGATCTGCTTAGCAGCATCTTGATTTCTCATAAAGTCATTAGCTTCCATTTGCTCCAGTCTAACTTTGAAGGAATGAATCTCCTCAGTGAACTTTTGAGATTCTTTTTCCATCTGGCAAATTCGACTTTTTAAGGCATTCTTCTCCTCAATGCCCTTTTGGGCCTCCTTTGCCATTTGAGCTAGTCTATTTTTTAGCAAAATGCCTTTATTTCAAAAGTCAGAAGCCAATAGGAAGAATTGGAAAGGAAAGTAGGCTAATAAGAGGCTAACATCATGTTGTAAAAAGAATACTGAATTTGGAGTCAGGAAGATCTGTGTGCAAATCCTGTCTTAGATACTTAGTAATCGTGTGACCCTGGGCAAGTGTAGCAGCAAGCACCCCAATATCCCCAGGGTAGCTGCCAATATAGGTTCTTAGATCTGCTTTTCAAAAGGAAAGCAACTCAAAATGGGTTAACAAGCTTACTTTAATCAAACAAACACACATTACCTAGTTCAGGGGAAAAGGTCAGCACCCCGAACTTCAGAGTTACAGAACTTACAGATCAAACAGACAGGCTTCCAAACTGTCCAACCATTATATCAATACCAAATCACAGTTACCAGAGAGGGAAGCATCACATCTGGGTTTTCAAAGCCGGGGGGCTCTCAACAACGGCTTCCCAGAGTCTCATCTGGTCAAATCACACAATACTTCTCAAAGTGAGCCCCAAAGCAAAGCCTCTCATCAGAGTTTATATAGCCTTCTCCTAGCTCAAAGATTGTAACAACCTCCTTGACCCACTGCCCAATCACGAAAGTATCAAGGTTGGGCTTCCCTGAAAAACAAGCCTCCCACCACAGGCTCCAGGTGCACTTAAGCTAGGGGCAGGGAAGATCTTTAAATTTGCATTTCCATTACAGCAAGTCACTTAATCTCTTTCTGTCTCAGTTTTCTTATTTGTAAGATAAAAAGCCTGAACTCAATGACTCTAAGGTCTCTTCCTATCCTGAATCTATCTTCCTATCATCCAATATAAGAAGAGGTCACTAGATTGAACATGCATCTCTAGAGCTGTGATTCACAGAGAGTGCTTTGGTTTTTTGTTTTGTTTTATTTTTGCCAGATTGAGGATATTCTAAAATTTTCTTCCTTTTTGACTGTGAATACTGAAGCCATGTCTGGTGACAAAGTAAGATTTACTCTGGTATAGGGTTTTCCCCCAGATGAGAGCACAGCTGGTTTCTCTCAGAGAGAATGATGATCTGCTGAATTTCCCAAATCACAACTGCCTTCTGGGAATTGAGAAGAACTACAGGGAGAGATGTGGCAGAAAAATGCTACAGCATTATATAATGCTAGATCTGGAGTCAGAAAAACCTGAGTTCAAATTGAGCATCAGATACTTACTATGATCCAAGTCATTTAGCCTCATTTTCCTCAACTGTGAAATGGGGTAATAATAATACATACCTCCTAGGGCTATTGTTGTGAAGATGAACCAAGACAGTAACTGTAAAGCACCTGGAACATAGGAAGCACCAGGTAATTTGTTAGCTACCATTTATTGTTATAAGAAATGGTGTCTGATGTCTCCAGAGCTGCTGAGGAATTATAGGAACTTTACCCCTGCTGTAACTTTAACTAACCGAGGATCTATACAGATCTTTTAAATTTGCTTCTTAGGGGAGGGAATCTTTGTTTTTTCAAGAATTCATTCAAAGATTTAATTTTGTTTTGTTCTTTTATGTAATACTTTATTTTGTAATACTTAGAATTCCAATCTTACAAGGGGAAAGTCGGTATCAGTATGGGGGGAAGCATCATACATACTGTGTCCTACGATTCCAGAGTATAGGCCAAAAGAAGGAGAAAACCCCTTACAGTCTCCCTGAGCCTTTTGTGTCCAGAGAGAATTGATGATACAAAGGCTCTATACACCTATAATATGAATTTATGTTAAGATATTAACCTGAGTTCATGTTCTACATTTCAGTCATATTGGCTGTGCTTGGGCCAGTCATTTAACATCGCATGCCCCAGGCATCCAAGACAATGAATTTCCTTGGATTGGATGAAGGGATATCTTGTGGGACTGCTATTCTGGGGTGGTGGGTAGGGGAAAAATGGGGAAAAAATTGTAACTCAAAATCTGTCGGAAATGATGTAAACCAGAAGTTAATGAAGCATTTGTTAAGACAATTTCCTTATCTATAAAATGAGAAGATTGAATTAGATGATCTCCAGCTCTCCATCTATGATTTCTATGAGTTGTAAGGAATATGAAGAGTTGTTGCTAATTGGCAAGGGTGGAGGAAGTTTTCCCATTGGGAATTCCTTGTATCAGTGAAATGGCAAGTCTGGGAGGAAAACCATCTATATCCATTTCTATGTCAATATCCATGCCTATAAATATTGCTACATATAGACATATACATATATGCTAGATATATCATCAACACAATTGATATAGATCAACATAATTGAAAATCACTAATAAATCTAGACAATTATAGATTTGTTGACAATATAGCTAAGATTATTTGCCTCAATGAGGAAGAGGGGATGGTCATTAACTCTTTTAAGTTAAGGGTCAATCATCCAGAGCTATTATGAGCTGGTCAGACTACAGCTACATTATACTATATTACTACTACTACTACATTATATTGAGTTCTGGAAACCACAATTTAGGAAGGACATTGACAAACTGGAGGGGTCCCAAAGGAGGATGGTCAGAAGAGTAAAGGACCTTGAGTTCATGTCCCTTGAGGACTGGCTGAAGGAGCAGGGGGTTGGGATGGGGGGGGGACTTGAATGCTGTCTCCAAGTATTTGGAGGGTTGACACATGGAAAAGAGATTAGATTTTCTCTATTTCTCCTCAGAGAGCAGAACCAAGAACAACGGTAGAAGCTGTCTTAAAAAAAAAAAAAAGCACAATTAGGATGGATGTCAAAATACTTTTTGTTCTTTGAATTGTCCAAAGGTGGAAGAGGCTGCAATTTGAGGAGGGGCATTTCCCTTTGATAGCAGAGGCTGGATGACCACTTCTCAGACATTTTATAGCAGGGATTCCTTTTCACAAATGTGTTGAACCAGATGGCCACTGCAATATTTTCCAACTCTGTAACTCTGTAAGTTTTGGGAAACTACCCTAAGCACCCCAATCCAACTGGCAGGGCACAGACATAAGTCAAAGCTTCAGAGAAGGCCCCTGGGTAGCCCTAGGGATAAGGAGAAAGAGCACTGATCTGGGAGGGGGCTCACCCACCTATCCCTGCCATGGCACATACTGGTGTCCAGGTGCCTAGCTGCACCATTGATCTAGTTTTGAGACCTAGGACTAGTGGTGCTTGATTGATATTATGGATCTGAGGCACTGTAGGGTGGGGAGCACTCAGGAGCTTCCTTGGGTTTTTAAATTGGGAAAAGATATTGCCTTCTTCAAATTGCTTTGAACTCATTCTTCTTCAATACTCCCAAACCCTCATGAACCCTCATAAATCTACAGTGTAGCAGAAAAAGCATTGAGGTTGATATCCTAAATTCTGGGCTGAAGTCTAGATTCTACCACATATTAACTGCATGACCTTAGGAGAATCATTTAACTTCCTGGGTCTCTGTTTCCCAGCAGATGACTTCCATAACTTTCAGATTTAAGATCTATAAATTTTCTTTCTAAACAACAACAGTGCATGCACGTGTGAGTGCGCATGCACACACACACACACACACTTCCTTCTTTTGGGCATAAAATCTATCCATGCTCTGGTATGTTGAAAGAACATTGGATTTGGTGTTCATTGACCTGGGTTTGAGGGGTGATTCTGTCACTCTTACTTAGCAAATCACTTCCCCTTTTTGAGACTCTAAAGGGAATCAGGGATTCTTTGCCTGGGGTTATAGACCCTCAAAAATCTATTAGATTTCAGGGTGTCCATGAATTTGGATGAGAAAAACATAGACAACACTAATTTATTACTAAAATATACAAATGCTAAGTTATTTTCACCTAACTGAAATTTAGCATTACCTTTAATTACTTAAAAACAATATTCAGGGAAGAGGTCCATAGGCTTTATCAGGCTGTCAGATGGATGCATACCACAATGATCTCTAAGCAAGAGCTCACATTCTTTAAGTTAGGAGTCTAAATTTGATCCTAAATCATGGCTCCCTCCTTCTATGCATAAATTCATTTCCTACTTCAGAAACTCCAAAGTTTCCTCACTAAGAAGCAAAGTTTCCTCTGTCTGAAGTAAAACCATTTGGTATGGGTGCATAGAATGTTAATTTCCTTATCTGCCTCACCATTCTGTCTCAATAAATACCTTTTGTTATGAATTCAAATGACACCTGGCAGGGTCTAGCAGAGAGATGCATTGATGGGGGCTCAGAACTGTACATTTACATTGATGCTGATGAAAGTATTCTGAGTCTGAGTATAGCTAAAAGGGGTATAGCTAAATTCTCAAAAATTTCTCTTCTTTCCAAGCTCCAGGCCCCTCCTTTTCAAAAACCCTGTGTTTGTCTCTTTTCTCATGTGAGGTACTGTCCCTTTAAGCCAGATACTGCCATTATCGAGCAATCTAGGGCTGAAAGGAAAAAAATTAAAAAAGACTTGCATAAAAAGAAAGTTAGCTCAACTAGGAAAAGAGGTAAGGTATTGCTGCTGTCATAGATGAACATTTCTGATGCCCAAAAGGCATAGGGAAATAATTTTAGGTTAACTAAAAAACCCCCAAACTCTGAAAACATGCCTGGATTGCTCTCTCTCCTCACCCTCGCATAGAATCCATGGCTCTATTCTAAACTCAAAGCAAGCCCCACCTCCTCCCTAAGCAATGTCCAGTCTCCCCAGGTAGTATTTCTCTGGTCCCCTACCAGAACTTTTTTTTTGCATGTATTTTGCATTAATTTATTAGTATATATGTTGTTTCACACTGCACATCCTCACTCCAGTAGAAAGCTCCTGGAAGGAAGGACCTACAGCTTTCTTTTGTCTTTATATCTCCAGTACTTAACATAGTGGCACATAGTAGTCACTTCATAATACCTGATGAATTGAATTCCTCCTCACACATGTAACCTCCTTTCCCTCCCCCACAATTCTCACTCTCTTCTCCTTTGAACACCCGAATTTCCTCTACTTCCTCAAGAGTCTGTAATCTTTTTCCTTACAATCCCACCTCCCCAAATTCTAGACATAGCCAGTGCCTCTCCACCATTTTCTTTGCCCTTCTTTTCCCTCCCCCACCCCTAGTTTGTCTCCCTCTGGTTTTCCCCTTTCCTCCTTCTTTCCCCCACCAGACTGTTTCCAGTTACTTCAGGCAGTAGCAGAGGAAGGATCCCAGCTGAGTTAAAGTCAAATAAAAACATGTAGAAGGTTCTTTTATGTCTGAGCAGCTTTTGTGGACTCTGGGCACAGTCTTCCCTCAGACCTGGGGTTTATGCAATGCTCACAATTGGCCTAAAAGAGCTTTCACAAGGATTACTAGGGAATGAATATATTTCTTGAAATAGAAAGCAGCTGGAAGTGGGGGTAAATTACTTGAATTTAGATAGCTAATTGTGGGGATTTGATTTCTGGGTTACTTACTTTCCCAGTGTGAAAGTTAGGAGGTTTTGACATTTTGGGGGCTCAACAATGAAATAATGACCGGAGGACAGCCTTAAAGTCCCAGACTCTTTGTTTGAGCCCTGCCTTTGACATATTGGTTGTATGTATGAACATGGCCATGTGGCTCTCATTGCTCCCCTATTGATTAGCTGGTACAAGAACTTTGTAGAACAAGACTTTCCCATGCTGAGGAAATCATTAGTCCTGACCATTTTTTTTTAAAAAGGTGGGTAAAGTAACTGAATAGGTCAGTGCTGTGTCTGGAGTCGGGAAGATCTGAGTTCAAATTTAACCTCATGCATTAGACGTATGACCCTGGGTAAGTCACTTAATCTCTACCTTAATCCACCAGAAAAGGGAATGGCAAACCACTCCAGTATCTTTGCCAAAAAATAAAACAACCAACTCATGAACAGTATGGTTCACAGGGTCACAAAGAGTCAGACATGACTGAACAACAAGATGTTGAGGTCACATGTGGGAAGACTTCTTTTTTTGGCGGGGGGAGAAATTTAAGAAAAAGTTGAAAATGTATGAAAGGCTCTATTTTTAGGATTCCTTTACAAAGGTAGTTGATTTATAAACAAACTTTTATATTTAGAGATATGAAGACAGAGAAAGGATGACATTTTTTTAGGAATGTATTTATTTGGAGGTCAAAAAATTTGAAAAATAGTATTTAGAAGGAAAAATCTCTAGGCCTGTCATATTGGGCAAGTGAATTACACCTCTTTGGGCCACAGTTGGAGCCCTAAAAAGAGGGAGTTCACCTAGATGACCTCTAAGGTCCCTTCTGGCCTAAAACCTATGAGTCTGTAAGTATATGGCTTTCCATGCTGAAGGGAGCATCATTCTTGGGTGCAGGTTGAGTGAGGGAAGAGCCCTGTACTCCCAAGCTCACCTTGGATTTTATGCATTGCCCTCTGGATTTTGTACCTTCAGACGAGTAGGAGAGTCTTTGCACAAGGAAGAGGGATGATTGTTTCTTTGAAGATCTTGGTAGGACTGGAACTTGGTCCACTTGAGACACTTATTGGATTTTAAAGTTATTGATATATTTCAAGATTGGGGTTAGAGAGGCGTTGTTAGAGATGATAGTCCACAAGAATTTATTAAACACCTACTATGTGCCAGGTATTGTATTGGAGAAACAAAGAAAAACAGAAGGCAGTTCCTTCTCTCTAGGAGAGAATTAGGATTAAGAAGGATCAGGAAAAGCTTGCAGAAGATGGGATCTTAGCTAGGGCTTGAAGGAAGCCTGGGAAACCAGGAAGGAGGCAGAGATGAAGAGGAAGGACATTACAGGAATAGGGGACAGTTGGTGAAAATGCCTGGAGCTGCACAATGGAATATCTGGCACAAGGACCAACAAGGAGGCCAGTGGCAACCTATCAAAGAGAACATGGAGGTAAGGTATAAGAAGACTGGAAAAGGAGAAGGAGGCCAGGGATTTTGAAACCCAACAGAAGATTGTGTATTTGGTGCTGGAGCCATTGGAGTTCTTTGAATAGGGAGGTCAGACCTGGGCTTTAGAAGATCAGCTTGATAGCTGAGTGAATATTGAACTGGACTGGGGAGAGTCAAGGGATAGACACAATAGATTCTTGATGTCCTTGTTCTCTGAGTAAGTAGGCTTTCAGTGCCACAGTGGGCTGGTTTTAAAAAAATATCTATTGTTTATAAATATATACCTTTGTGTATATATGTAGAGATATATGTATACATACACACATACAAGAATAACCTTCAATCCAACACACTGCAGGAAGATGATGGAGGAAGAGGAAGAGGAGGAATAGGGGAAGGAGGGGAAGGAGGAGAAAGGGAGCTAGCACTTATTCCACATTTTAAGATATGCAAAATATACAGGATGTCTCACCTGACCCTCACAACAACTGTGTGTGTGTGTGTGTGTATGTTATTATTATCCCAGTTTTATAGGTGAGGAAACAGGCTAAGAGAGATTAAGTGACTTGCCCTAGGTTATTAGGTTATAAACTAATCAAGATATTTCAGTGTATGGGTCAGGATTTGAACTCTGGTCTTCCTGACTCCAAGCTTAACACACTCTCCACTGTTCCATCTAGCTACCTACACATATGTGTGTGCATAGTGTGTGTTTTTACATTTATATTTGTATGTATATCCACAAATATGCCTGTTATCTCCCTGCTATTTTGATACCCTGAGCGTACTCCTTTCTCTAACTTTGAGACTTCCAGCATCTCTGACTTCAATACTGTGGGTATTCCCAGGGTGATAATCAGCCCAGGATAAGACTCCGCCCTAGGACATTGACTTGTTGGGGAGGTGTCACTTTTTTCTTCCCTCTGACAACTGTCATCTCTGCCCTTACCCTGATAGATCTCTGCCAACTTGTGCCACCACATAGCAAAACATACGCTGCCAACCCCAGTGTCCCATTGCCATGGCACACCTGTCTTG
The DNA here is from genome assembly GCA_011680675.1 of Gymnobelideus leadbeateri. Lineage (NCBI taxonomy): Eukaryota > Metazoa > Chordata > Mammalia > Diprotodontia > Petauridae > Gymnobelideus > Gymnobelideus leadbeateri. Next base: position 84,500 of record WOXC01003214.1, on the reverse strand, counting down.
GGTCCTACCTTCCCCCTCCACCAACTCTTATGGGATCAAGGACCAGACTCTTTGGTGAATGTACCCCCACTCTCCTGGGCATGGAATCATCTAGGGTAAGAATATTCTCAGTATCATGCTATCCCCTCTCCTTACCCAAAATGGAATTTTCTCCAGGCACAAGCACTCCTAGGTATGACTCTGGGAACTTCCACCACCAGTACCCCACCACCGGTCCTCTACTCCACTGTCTTCATGATCTATTGCACCTTCCCCACTCCACACTCCAAATTTCTCACCCTAAGTGTCAACTTCTGTGTTCATGAAATCTTAGATGAAAGGCAGACAGTCATTGCTAGACTGTCTGCATGAAACCCTTCCACCTCGGGAGGACCAACAGAAGCTCAGGTTTCCCAGGGATAGCTTTCAAGAATAACTGGTCACTTATATGCCAGGGTGAGACATTGGATCTGGACTCTGAGATACATCATGGAATAAGGGACAATTTGCATTGGTGGTGTGAGTACCCAGAGCCATAGTTAGGAATGCTTATACTTAGAGAAAATTCAATTTTGAATGGTGGTGGGGGTAGGGGATTGAGAAATAAACAAAAAAAGCAAAACAAACAAAAAAGCTCCTGTTCAGGAAAATAAATCATAAGGAACTTATCAAAGTCAAACTATTTACATTCCTACATGGAAAAACTATCATTGTAACTTATGAATCTTTTCTCAGTATGAGAATTAGTTGAAGAGAATATAAATGTGTATATGTATACATATATACATATATATATGTATACATACATATATGTCTATATAGGAGGGTATATGGGCATATAAATACATGTGTGTATATATGTGTACAGATATACATAGATAGAGGGCACAGGACCAATTGAATAGGAAGGGATGATAATTAAAAGGTAAAATTGAGAGGTGAGAGAGGAATATAATGAGAGGAGATGGGGAGAGACAAAATGGGGTAAACTATCTCATATAGAAGAGGCAAGAGAAAACTGTTACAATGGTAGGGAAGAACAGGAAGGCAAAAGGGAATGAGTCAACCTTACTCTCATTGCATTTGTCTTAAGGAGGAAATGACATATACACTAAATAGGGAATCTTGCCCTACAGGAGAGTAGGGGGAAGGGATGAGAGGGGGGATGATGGAGGGGAGGGCAGCTTGGCAGGGAGGGAATTTGGAAGCATACACTTTTGAAAAGGGATAGGGTCAAAGTAGAGAATAGAACAAGTCAGGGGTGAGAGAGGATGGAGGGAAATATAGTCAATCTTTCACAATATATCCACTATGGAAATGTTTTGCATAGCTACACATGTATAACCTATGGTGAATTGCTTATCTTCCCAGTAAGGGTGGGTGACTAGGGAGGAAGGGAAAGAATCTGGAATTCGAAGTTTTAAAATCAAATGTTTAAAAAAATATTATTATTGTTTTTTTACATGCAACTGGGAAATAAGATATACAGGCACTGGGGCATAAAGTCGGAGGGGAGATGGGGGAGGACATAGGAGAGAGAAGATTGGGGGAGGGGGTGTACAGTGGGGTTGCTGTTTTGGGGTGGTGGGTAGGGGAAAGACAGGGAGAAATTTGTAATTCAAAATCTTGTGGAAATGAATAATGTAAACTAAAAATAAACATAAAATGTAATTTTAAAAAAAAGCTCCTGTTCCCAGATAGTTGCATTGGTTTCTATTGTGTGAAAGAAAGTTTGTCATGTAAAATATGTTTTTACAAATTATTATTTTTAACTTTCTTTTCTTTTAAAATTTTGAGTTACAAATTTTTTCCTCTTTCCCACCTCCTCTCCACCAGAAGGCAAGAAATAAGATACCCAATTGATTCTATATATAATATTTAACTCAATTTCCCCATATTTTTGTAAAAGCATCAGAAAATGCCTTTGGGCTTTGGGGAAGCAGGAAAAACCCTATCCCTCAGTCAGACTCAAGCAAGTAGAGGGAGACAAGGTGGCAGCCCTTTGAAGAGGAAACAATAGAGATTTCCACTGAGAGATTGCTCGACCTTCCTCTAACCTACCAGTCAGAGCACAGGGATGATTATTTTAACATGGCAGTAATAGTACTTTGACCTTTGACCAAGAGATTCTACTGCTACATATAAACCCCCATTGATAAAAAGAAAGTGATAAAAATGATAAAAAGAAAGGTCTCATGTACAGAAAAAATTTTTCTGGCAGTATTTTTTTTTCTATAGCAGCAAATAACTAGTGATAGAAAGAGTGAAAGGAAAACTGACTCTAGTGTCAGAGGAACTGGTTTCAAATCCTACCCCTGATGGTTATTGATTTTACGTAACCTCCACAAGTCTCAGATAAACAAAGGTAATTTGTTTTAAAATAAAATAGATAGATCTTTATCTTATGGATATGGTCACTTGCTCCAGCACATCTGGCCATTCATCCAAGTTTTCTCCTCCTGAACTTTTATTTTTAAACATCAGGAAGTGTAAGAGGTGAGGAAGAATCAGGGGAGCATCATGGAAGACAAGGCATTTCAGAGAATCAAAGAACCACCAAATTTCAGAGCTGGAAGGGAAATTAGGGGACATCACTCCAACTTGAGGCAGCCCATTCAATCTTTTTTTTTTTACAGCTCTAATTAAAAGGAAGATTTTTCCCCCTTTTCTTTGGGCCAAAATGTGCCTCTGTACAATGTTTACCCATTGCTTATGGTTCTGCTTTCTAGAAATAACCAGAACAAATCCAATTCCTTTTCTAAATCACAGCCTTTCAAATATTTGAAGACAACTATCTTGCTCTAAGTCTTTCCTACTGCCCCCCCAGGCTAAATATTTCTAGTATATTTCAAAACATCCTCCTATAGGCTCATAGGATCCTAGATAATCAGGGCTGAAAGGGAACTTAAGAGTTCATTCAGCACAAGTGTCCCATTTCACAGATGACAAAACTGAGACCTAAGGTGATTAAATTGACTTATCCAAAGTCTCACAAGTAAAAGGTAGCACATCTGCAATTCAAACCTAGGCTGTCTGATTTCGATTCAGCTACTTTCCTAATCACCCTATAGTACCTTGTATTATAATTACATGTATGTATATTATATATTAAATATATGTTATTATTAAAAATTAATATATTAAATATGTATATTATAATATATGTATTATAATTATTTATTCACATTTTCTTTCTACCTCCAAGCCCCATTAGTCCTCAAGAACTTAGAATGGATTGGGTTTTTCTTTTGCCATTGTAAGCTCAGAACCTATCAAAGTATTGTGTACATAATAGGTTGTTAATTAATATTTGCTGAATAGGATAGAAGTGGAAATCTGTAATGGAAATGCAGATTTAAAGATCTTCCCTGCCCCTAGCTTAAGTGCACCTGGAGCCTGTGGTGGGAGGCTTGTTTTTCAGGAAAGCCCACACCTTGATACTTTGTGATTGGGCAGTGGGTCAAGGAGGTTGTTACATTCTCTGAGCCAAGAGAAGGCTATATAAGCCCTGAGGAGAGGCTTTGCTTTGGGGCTCACTTTGAGAAGTGTTGTGTGATTTGACCAGATGAGACTCTGGGAAGCCGTTGTTGAGAGCCCCCCGGCTTTGAAAACCCAGATGTTGATGCTTCCCTCTCTGGTAACTGTGATTTGGTATTGATGTATGTAATGTTGGGACAGTTTGGAAGCCTGTCTGTAACTCTCAAGTTCTGTAACGCTGAAGTTCGGGGTGCTGACCTTTTCCCCTGAACTAGGTAATGTGTGTTTGTTTGATTAAAGTAAGCTTGTTAACCCATTTTGAGTTGCTTTCCTTTTGAAAAGCAGATCTAAGAACCTGTGTTGGCAGTTACCCTGGGGATATTGGGGTGCTTGCTGCTACAAAATCTCAATTATTTACCTTGTGAATGCTCCATAGCAAATTCTGAATTCCAGGCAGGCTTTCTCCCACTACCTAGTGCCAGGCTCCCCAACATGCACACTAGGCACATGGCCAGAAATGAGACAGCTACCGAGTGGATGTCCAATTGGCTTCCACTTATGGAAATGCTACTGACATTGATACACCACTTAGACATTATTTCTTTTAACTCTAATGACTCTGTGAGTTAGGTATTATGGGTGTTGTAATTCCCATTTTTACAAATGAAGAAACTGAGGCTCGGGGCAGCTAGATGGTGCAGTAAATTGAGCACTGGCCCTGGAATCAGAAAGACATGAGTTCAAATGCAACCTCAGACATTTAACACACACACACACACACACACACACACACACACACACACACACACAAACTAGCTGCGTGATCTTGGGCAAGTCGCTTAACCCCAATTGCCCTCCAAAAAAGCAAAAAAAAAAAAAAAAAGAAACTGAGGCTCTCCAGGGAAGACTTGATAGAATACTGTGGAATATAGAATGATGATATGGAAGATGATTCAAGTAGATTCACATATGGAACATGAGGGAAGGGGAGAAAGAAAGGAGACATTATGACAGTCGTGACCTTTGGCATCTAAGAACCAGCGTCAAGTTACTAAGAGACAAATTTGAGGCTGATCTAAGGAAAGTTTCTCGATGATGATACAGTAGAAAAAGCACTAGATTTGGAATCAGAGACAGTTTTTCAGGTATGTTGTGAGGGGCAGAGGACAAGGTCATTCTTAAGATATGAGTCACAATAGATGGTTTCTGAGGTCTCTTTCAGTTCTGATATTTTGTGATTCTATGATTTTGGGATATGTACAGGCTCCCATGGTTAATGAATGTCAGATGCAGGATATGAACCCAAATTTCTCCTGACCCCAGACCTAGCCCTTGGTTCACTAATACCACACAATATCTATTAACACATTGGTCAAATCTCTCTCCCCTCCCTCCCACTGCCACCCCTCTCACGGCCTTAAAATCCCAGCTTTTAGAACAGCCTTTTATGTGCCCTGGATCCAGGGGTATATTAGAACCAGATTCAACCAGCTCCCAAGATCCAATTGTTAAATTTTCAATATGAGAACTTATATCTTAGACATTGGCAATGCTACAAATTGGGGGCTTGATTGTTTGTTGATTGTCTAGACTTAAGAAAGTGAGGAATAAAAAGTTAATAATTCAGGTTGCACTTAAAAGTATGTAGTGAGTACATTTTTTTCCTCAGAAAGTCAGTTGTTAAATACTTAACAGCACACCACTTCCTGGATCCCCTTCAGTGGTCTAGTGAAGCCTATGGACTCCTTTTTCAGAATAATATTTTTAAATGCGAAGAATAAAATACATGAGATTAAAGGGAAAACAAATTATATTGAAATATAATTATCAAAATGTTAGCATAACAAATGAATAGATCCCAGGTTATCAACCCCTTCTCTAGGGGGTCACACCAGGACAGAACGTATAGGTGAAGGGTATCATCCAGGTAACACGTTACCTTCAGTAGCTGTGACTAATGTGATCTGCCAAAACTTTACAAAGCCTGTGCCTGGGGCCATCACCAGTCATCCTGACCTATGTCTCGCCATTGGACTCTGATGGCTTATAAGAGAGAGTGAGGCTGATGACATTGCACAGCCCTGCCTCACTTAAATCTAACTCACTTGTAAGTCAAGACATCTCTGTTATGAGAATGGGAATCTGAAGATCTTCCCTGCCCCTAAGCCCTTTGATAGGCTTCAGTGACTCTTGAGAACCTTCCTTGATTTGAAAATATACTCTGCCCCTTAATAGGCTGAATGTGGTCACATGGAGCCTGTGGCGGGAGGCTTGTTTTTCAGGAATGGCCACACCTTGTTACTTTGTGATTAGGCAGTGGGTCAAGAGGGCTGTGACATTCTCTGACCCAGGAGAAGGCTGTATATATCCTGATGTGAGGTTTTGCTTTGAGGCTCACTTTGAGAAGAGTTGTATGATTTGACCAGATGAGATTCTGGGTAGCCGTTGAGCCCCTGGCTTTGAAAACCCAGATGTTGGTGCTTCCCTCTCTGGTAACTGACTAGGTATGGATGTAATGGTCAGACAGTTGGAAGCCTGTCTGCTGATCTGTTTCTCTGTCTGCTTGTAACTTATTTGTATTCTCTGAAGTCCAAGGTGCTGACCTTTTCCCCCTGAACTAGGTAAATGATATGTTTGATTAAAGGAAGATTGTTAACCCATTTTGAGTTGCTTTCCTTTGGAGAAGCAGATCTAATGACCTGTGCTAGCAGCATCCTGGGGATGCTGGGGGGCGTGCTGCTACAATCACACTCCTGATGTCATTGGTCTTCTTTGAAAATGAAGTATGAACAACATTTCTGCATCAGACCTCACTGCCATAGGATCCAAGTCATGGCTTTTCATTGACCATTGTTTGGGTCTGTCCCATGTCAATAGCTGTGTCCTCCAGAGCAGTGTTTTGTGTTGTAATAGTTTAAAATGGAAAGCTAACCTTATCTGATGAGAAAAAGTGGAGAAGCAACTATACTTAGGGCTTACCAGCAGGGGGCATTTGGCACGGTCAAAGAGGTTTATAAAGTAGAACAACTGATTTGTTGTTGTTCAGTCACATCTGACACATCATGACCCCATTTAAGCTTTTATTGCCGATACTGGAGTGTTTTTGCCATTTTATTCTCCAGTTCATTTCAGACATGAGGAAACTGAGGCAAACAGGGTTAAATGACCTACCTAGGGTCATACACTTACTAAGTGTCTAAGGCTGGATTTGAACTCTGGAAGATGAGTCTTCTTGACTTCAGGCCCAGCACTTTATGCACTATGGAGTCGCTCAAAACTGATAAGGGTAGGGAGAACAACAAAATGGCTTGTAGTCGGGTTCAACTAGTATTTCCCCTCCCCACCTGCAAAATGGTATAATATGCACTCTGGAGTCAAAAGATCTGAGTTCCAATCCTACCTCTGATATACCTTCTTGTATCACCTTGGGCAAGTGACTTAATCTAAGCTTATCTGTAAAATGAGGGAATGGGGTTAGATGGTTTCAAAGGCCCCTTACAGTTCTAGATCAAGGATACTATGAGAAAGTATCAGCCATACTCACCTTTTGTGCAATGACCCTTTTGTTGGGAGCTGCTTATTCCTATCAAAGCAGTCGAGCTAGCTAACTTCAACTCAGAAAAAGTCTAGCTTAGACAACTCCATTAACTGAGCCCCTTGGGAGGCAATTAGTCATGGCCAACAGGCTATGCTCCTCCATGTGGATAATGGCAACAAAGACTAATGACAAAAATGACAGAGGACAGAAGACTAGGTGTTCCACTTAGAGCAAATTTGGAAGGTAAAGAGAATTTTGTATTGACTTGCACAGTGTGTGACATTTATCTATTGGCCACCGTCCTTATGTCTTGATTTAGAAACTCTCTCTCCCCCCTCTCACTCCCCCCTCTCTCCCTCTCCCTCTGTCGGTGTCTCTCTCTCTCTCTCTCTCTCTCTCTCTCTCTCTCTCTCTCATATGTCTGACTCTCATATTTGATTATTAGGCTTAAATGATCCTAGCTTCTTGAAGCCTATGAACACAAACTCTAAACTCTGATGGTCCTAGAGATCTGGAAAGTCTTTGAAAATGTGCCTGGTGATGGACTCTATCTATAACCCAAGGATAAAGCAAAGTCTTAACCTAACCAAGTCCAGAGTGACTCATCTCAGAAGGCTAGCCACTAGCCAATGGGGCTCTTTCAACCACACCGTCATGGTTGATGGCATGAAAGGTCTGTGATCTGTGTAGGTGAAGGAAGTACCTCCACTGATGACAATTTCCATCTTGAAAGAATTATAGAAATGATAATTTTCATGTTTTCTGAATCTAATTTTCTTTGACTAATTTACAAGTTGTTTTTGTTGTTTTCTAGAAATAAAAATAGAACAGCATTAATGACTTGTTTTTCATATTTCAATCTTTAAAAACAAATTAAAATTGTTTTTTTTAAAACAGACTGTGAATAGAATTAGTGACCATTAGAACCTTTTCATTTTTAAAAAAAGTATAATTAATTGGAGGGAGGGGGCATGATTATTTAGGTTATTTTTCTAAAAATTCAAATCTTTGAAGAAAGGCTCCTAAATCTTGTTATCTAGGACCCTTGGGGGTACTAATTTACCACCATCTTTTTCTGGCAGATGCTGCTCTATGTTTCCTTGCCCCTTTCTAGGTAAGCCTAGAGGAACGGGACCCTTCCTTCTGGCCATCTGTTTTCTAATGCTATTTATCAGAAATAGTACCTTTTCTTAAGAGAAGATTGAGGAGAAAGGAAATTAGAAAAGACAGAGCTAAGACATTCAATGGAAATTTCATGTAAATCTTAAAGCTTTTTACCTGAGGGGAAATAGGACTGCTATAGCCCCTCTGTGGGCTTACTCTATCAGCCCCTGGAAGGTTGGGTCCTCAGAGGACAACTGACAACTTCTGTCAGGGTGCTATCATCATCTGGTAACCCTGAAGGACTAGGGTTTTTAGCATCATCACCTATAAGCCTTCATTTTGTGTGCTCCTCCCACTGTCAATTTAACACATTGAGACATCATTCAACTTTTTAAAAAGGAGATATTGCAGACAGGAGGCTGTTTGTTAATTCCACGAAGTGGGGGCTATACTTTCTTCTCTGCTCACACTCAGTGCCTGGGGAGCACTTAGGGTTTTCTTGCCAAAGATACTGGAGTGAGTTGCTGTTTCCTTCTCCAGCTCATTTTACAGATGAGGAAACTGAGGCAAACAGGGTAAGTTTCTCTGCTTATACTCAGAGTCTGGGGAGCATCAAGTCATATTTAAAGCACAAAGATAGTAAGGCACATATCTGAGAACATGTAGAGTCAAAGGATACCATGTAATTTCCTGTCCCAAAAGTCTTTTTCTCCCTTCTCCCTTTCTCCCTTCTCCCTTCTTCTTTCTCCTAACATTCTCTAAGTACTCCCCACCAAGTTTGCTTCCAAGGTGTTGTGATGAAAGAATCATTCCCTTATTCAGCTGGGCTGTCTCCTTGCTGGGTATCATGTCTTGGATGACAATGCAATCCCTTACTGATTCAGGTCAAGTAGGTTTCTTGGTGGCTGCAAAGATTCCAGGGGTCCTTACTACTGACTCTAGTTGCTAAGGGGACTTCTGACGACTGTTCTAGCCTTTCTAAGCTCACAAAGTTATTACCTGATTAATTCCATTTTGGAATACTTATTCACCCAAATTTATGTAAGAATAAACATAAAAGAGGGAAAAGAGAGTCAACATATGTTTGCAGACACATGGCCACCAGGTGGGGAGAGAAGGCAGCTGTCATTCCTCTCCCTATGCAGAAGCTTGAAGGAGTTTTCCTCATTCCAAAGCCTCTAGGAAAGCACATGAAAGATCACTTACTCAAACCTTTTGTATATACACTCCATTCCAATTGGCAACTTTTGAGTCATCAGTCCTTTCAGTTCCAAAGCCAATTATAAGGCTTAATCACACAGCACTATGATATGACTGAGTCATCATGGTAAGAACCTGGCTACCCAAAGTCCCATATGTTAGCTTGGAACAAAGCAAGGAATGTCTGCTCATGCCCCAAGAGACTAGACCCTCATTGGCCAGCCTTTACATCGAAATGCCATTCATTCCCTCTACTCATTCTATGTTTGAGAGTAATGGAAACAACATTCTCTAAGTCCTAATCACTGGATCCCTTGAGAAGGCTAGAGAAATGAGCCTTATGCTTTCACACTGGAAATGCGGAACTGGCCAGGCCTGGTCATGTGTCCAGTTTGGTTGTGCCCCTTTGGAGGTAATAGGGAAGTTCACCATGGTCATCGTCACAATAATTATGATTATAATAATTATATTATAATTATGATAACATGAAAAGTGCATTACTTGGTATTCCCTTTGTCAAACATGTTGTTTCTCCTAGTAGAGTATAAATTCCTTGAAGGCAGAGCCCATTTCATTTTTGTCTCAGTACCTAACACAATACAGGTCCATAGTTCACATTAATAGTTTCTTGATGACTGAATGATTGACAGACCCATTATTTCATTTGAGCAATAGTAGCTAATTTTGTAACAAATGTTGGGTGCTCCATGAGTTAGGTGCTGGGTTTACCAGTTCAGCCTCTATGAGGGTCAGTTGGCATCATTCACTCTATTTCCCGGACACATATTTGCCCACAACTCCATTTAGCTATCTCACAATTGCAGGGACCAGGACTAGGTCACAGAGTGTGGAGGTATGTTCATATGTGAAGGGAGAAAAAATGACCCCTCCTCTGTCTGAACACCTTCCTTGTATTTAGCATTTCCACAAACATATAAGCATTTAATGAGATCCCACAACATATGCCTAGATGAAAGGGATCCATGAGAAGGGATGTTTTCATGAAAAAAGATAATATAGAATACATGAAGGGGAATTATGTGAAATTAAAACAGTGGACTAGAAGCAGATGGTGGGGGCCCTTGCATGCTAGACTGAGGGGTTAGTATTTCATTCTAAAGGCAGGGGGTGGGGTGGGGAGGGTTGACTATTTTTGAGCAGAGGAATGACATCATCTTCCTATACTTTAAGAAGTCTACCTGGAAGCTCTGTAAAGGAAAGATTAGACAAGGGAGACACTGGAGACCAACAGACCAGTTAGTAGACTATTGGAAGAGTCTATGCAAGAAGTGAGGAAAGTCTGATCTAGAATGGTGGCTATATGAGCAAAAAGGAGGAAATGGACTCAGAGTTCTGGATATAATCAACAGGATTTGACCTTGATTAGATGATGGTTTGGGGGTGGGGTGAGAAAAAGAGAAAAATCAATGTTAATTCCAAGGTTTCAAATGTGAGTGACTGAGATGATGGTGGTGCTATCAGGGGAAATAGGGGGAGCTGGAGGGAGAGACAAGTCAAGGAGGGAAGATGGTAATTTCAGTTTTGGACATGTTGAGTTTGAGGTGCTAGCAAGACATCCAGATAGTGGAGATTTTCAGCAGAGCTCAGGGCAAAATGAGTGCTAGATAGAAAGATTTGAGAATCATATCCATAGCTGTTATAATTAAACCCATGTGAGAAGACATCATCATGGAAGAGAGTATAGAAAGTGCAGATAAGGGGGAGTCCGATAGAGCTCTGGGAGACACCCACACCTATGGGATAGGGGGAGACCACAATTCAAAGAAGACTGGTAGAGAGTGGTCAGATACAGGAGGGCAACCCAGAGAGAGCAATGTTATAGGAGACATCCAGGAACAGACATGAGCTACCAAGAGGTCAAAGAGGATTAGAACTGAGAACGTACCATTATATTTAAGTAGTAAGAGGTCATTTATTGAAGATCTTTCAAAGAGATGTAGAGTGTGTGTGTGTGTGTGTGTGTGTGTGTGTGTGTGTGTGTGCGCGAGCGGGCAATATCACAATGGGCTGAGGGAGGAAGGAGTGGTGAGGAATTGGAAGTAGCCAAAGTAATTTTTTTCTACTTTATTAGCAAAAGAAAGGAATGTTATAGAAAAATAACTTGGGGGGTTGACAGAGTCACAATGGAAAGGTTTTATTTTTTGTTTTTTAAAACTTTATTAATTAATTTCCTTTTAGTTTTCAATATTCTCTTCCACAAGATTTTTTTTTTTTTATTTTTGGAGGGCAATTGGGGTTAAGTAACTTGCCCAAGGTCACACGGCTAGGTTTTTTGTTTGTGTGTGCGTTAAGTGTCTGAGGCTGGATCCAAACTCAGGTCCTTCTGACTCCAGGGCCGACGCTCTACTCACTGCGCCACCTAGCTGCCCCCTTCCACAAGATTTTGAGTTTCAAATTTTCTCCTCATTTCTCCCATCCCCTCACCCCAAGATGGCATGCATGCTGATTACCCCTTCCCCCAATCTGCCCTTCCAGAAAGATTTTTGACTTCATTTTTGTTTAATGCTAGGGGGACCTGAGCATGTTTGTATAGAGGGGGAAATTATAGATAAGGAGAGAGTGAAGATGAAAGAGAATGGGAGAATGACTGGGGGGGTAAGCTCCTAGAGGATATATAAGGGGGTTGAATCAAGGGCACAAATGAAGCAGTGAGCTTTGGTAAGGAAAAAGTGATGCTTCACCTTCTAAGATTGGAGTAAAGTAGAAAAGGATGAATGAAAATGGTGAGACATTCTGACAGGTAGTGGACAGAAGATGAGGGAACTCAGATGAATGACCTTAATTGTTCTCCCGAGATAGAATGTACCCGCCTTAAGGGTAGGGACTGATTCATCTTTGTCTTTTACCTACCTAGTGCTGGATATACTGTAGGTGTTTAAAATGCTTGCGGATTGATAGACCTGCTTTTGGGATGCAAAGTCATCTCCTGAGAGAGGAAGTAAATGAAGGTAGAATTAGAGGCTTGAATAGAGAAGAGATTTGGAACAACCAGTAGGGTACCGTTATCACCCCTATTACCCCTATCATAACAGTTCAAAACATGAGAAGCATGCAGATGGAGAAGGGAGAAGGAAAACCATTCCAAGTAACAGAATAGAAATAGGTATCCATGCCCCTAATGGTTTATGGTTGAAGGGAGAATGCAAATGGATGGACATAAGGAAACAATTGCTATATAGATATAATATAGCTATCTACAAACATTTTAAAAAGATATAGGCGACTCTGAGGGTGGGAGAGAATAAAGGAGATGGGATTGTGCAAATCATTTAGGTTATTGGAAGAATTTAGTCTTCCTTTTTTTCTGAACTCCTTGAAATTTAATCTCCTAAAATTTAGGGCATATGCAAGATATATTCATTTTGATACTGAAGAGTAAGTGCATTAGAAAGGTGTAAGACAAGTTTTGTAAGACAAGTGTAATGTTTACTGAGGGGAAAGATGTGGGCCTTTCCCACAAGAAAACCTGGGGCCTGGGGCTTGGGGATTTCATGTTGAAGGCAGCAAGAGATTGCACTTTAAAAGATGGAAAGAGGGAAGATATCAAACAAAAGCATAAGAAATAGCAGGAGCAAAGTTTTAGAGGCAGGAAAATGCAAGACATGACCAAGATGCTGTTTTAATAGAAATACAAAATTTGGGGCTGGACAAAACTAAAGATTCCATGTTCAGACTCTTAATTTTGTAAATAGAAAAACTGGCAATGAAACCAGCCCTCATAGTGGGGAAGCGACTTATTAAGGTCAAACAGGTAGTGTGTGGCAGAGCCAGTATTAGGTCTTCTGACTTCAAATCCAGTGAGTTTTCCAATACTTTGCATTTCTTCCAGGTTAACTAGAGCTTAGATTATGAACAGAAATGTGTGATAAAGTTGGAAAGTTAGAACAGAGCTAGATTATTCAGGGCCTTGAATGCCAGACAAAAGAATCTGACCTTTACTTGGTAGCCGATGGGGAATTACTAAAAATTTTTGAGAAGAGTGACATGACCATATGTGAAGACAATGAAACCATCTGCCAGGAACCATTTGAGGGTGAAAAGGTTCCATCAAAATGTTAATTCTTGGGTTGGCAGCTCTCCAAACCCACTGTTAAACTGCACCCATGCTCAGCTGTAAGCCTTTCTTCATTATGTCTTCATTATGTCATATTTTAAATGACCCCAAGTTTCTCCCTGAAACAAAAGCCTATCTTTTCAATATGTGTAAGGTGTATACTACTGATATAAGACCTGCGTGTTCATATGGGATGTGCAAATATAGAGAGAGAAACTCAAGGAGAGGAATAGATAGATTTGTCTGGGACATTGATCACCCCCTTTTAAAGGGACGCTGTGATTCCTGTATTGTGGGGAGCAGGAGAAGAGGCAATGAAACTAGCCCTCTGAGAGAGAGCGGTGCTACACTTGGATATATCTTCCCTCCTAAATATCACTGGTACCAGGACACAGTTTTTAGGTTCATGGTGCTTTCTCTTTTAAAGAGGGAGAGTAACCCAAGTTTACACCTGCAGGTTTGACTCCTTTCAGCAAATGCAAATTAAACAAAAGGTCATTATCCAAGTAAATACTGAGCAGAATGGGAGGTATTCAACTGATTATAATATAGCCGAAAATACACAAGAGTGAATAAGCACTTTAGATAAGAATAAGATGAGATTGGCTCAACAAAGAGAAAAGCTTCAATCTCACCCTCGGAGAAATTTCCCAAAGCCCCTAGGGAAGCAAGCTGGAAGTCAAGGACACGTTAAGGCACCTGCTTCCCCTACATATTTGCTGCTTACAGAGTATTCTTTCTTCTCCATTCCCTGGAGTTAGTCCTGAATAATATCTAGAACCACAGATGTCCTCTCTTAAAGAAGGAAATGAAGGATTCTTCTCTTCTCCAAAGCTCTCATGCCAACTCTTGCCCCCTTGTGGAGACATGAAGCACCAAATCATCATTCTCTCTACTAATTAGAAAAGTCTTATGCAAAATGTTCCAGCCTTGGTTAGAATCTCTCATTCTCTGTCTCTGTCTCTGTCTCTCTCTCGTATTACTCATTCTCAGAACTCAAGGAAGCCCAAGGGGATTGAGATTTGAACTGTCTACTCTTATTTGACCCATCCCACCACCAACCAAAAATAAGTTTTATAAATCAGGAAATGACTTCAAATCTCTAATGAAAATGATTCTTCTCCATCCAAAAGGATCTTAACAGGCCAAAAACTGGGTTCAGATTTGATGGGGGTTAATGTACAAGCCTTGTCCTTGGGTTCAAAAAGTCAGTTCATAAGAAAAAATCTGGTAAATCGTGATTAGATAGTGACTTCTTTGAAAAAGAGTTTAGTGTTTGCATAAATTCCTCTAAGAAATGAATATAAGTCAATAGAATGATATTGGAGTTAAGAAGGCAAATGCAACCTTGGGACACCTTAAGAAAGCCTAGTGTCCAGGACAAAGGAAGTGATGGTGCTCGTTGCTACTCAGACCAGATCTGGAGAATTCTGCTCAGTATTAGGCTGGATCTCATCCAGAAGAGGGTAACCAGGATTGTGAAGGGAAACAAGTTCATATCATGTATGTATTCATAGAAGAAAGTTAGAATTCTTAGTCTGGAGAAGACTTAGGGGGAAATAATAGCTATATTTGAATAAAATAAGTACTTTTAGGTAAAAAAGAGATTTGACTTGTTTTTCTTGACCCCTGAGGGCAGAATTAGAAGCAATGGATGAAGGTCACAGAGAGGAAAGCTTGGACTTCGTGTCAGGAAAACTTTCTGAATAACTGTTGTTCAGTCATTTCAGTTGTGTCTGACCCTTCATGACCCCATTTAGGGTTTTCTTGGCAAAAATACTGGAGTGTTTCCTTCTCCAGCTCATTTTACAGATGAGGGAACTGAGGCAAATAAGGTTAAGTAACTTGCTCACGTTTGCACGGCTAGTGTCTCAGACCAGATTTGAAGTCAGGAAGAGGAACCTTCCTGACTCCAGGTCTGGCACTCTGTCTACTGTGCCACCAAGCTTCTAACACTTAGATCTATCCAAAAGTGGATTGGGGGGAGGGTCCCCTGTCCTTGGAGGTCTTTACTATAAAACTAGATAAGCATGCATCAGGGGGCAGTGGGGATTAATTTTCCAGTGTGAGTTGGACTACATGGCCTCTTCCTGCTCTGAGATTGTGTGAGTCAATAGAGTGGCGATAGGAAAAATCCAAAATGGGTCCTAGCCTTTAGCACAAATCCCTTTAAGCATTAGTAAATATGCAGCTAGATATATCTCTATTAATAGATTCTTGAGGACGAACCATCTACTTGTTTATTGGGGAAAAAATGAAAATGAGAAGAAGTTAGAGCAAGGGGTGCAGTGAATTCTGAGACAAAGTCAGGCTGTTTCCCCCAGTAACATTTTACATGACACTTTCAGCTGCAAAATGAATTGTATATACCAGAGGCATCAACCCGGGGTTCCACAGGACGCTTGGGTTGCAAAATTCCCAAGTGGGCTGGAATCAAATTAACACATGATTGAGAAATGTCTAACACGACAAATAGAACTATAATATGACACAAGTAATGTTAATTGGTGGTTTTTACAAATCAATACATGGCCCACAAAAACCTGTTTCTTGAGTTCAACACCCCTGGTGTATACACCATCTCATTTGATGCTCACAGCTATGGTGTTAAGGTTGGTAGTGTGGGTATTATTATCCATTTATTACAAATAAAGAAATTAAGTCTCAGAGAAATTCAGTGATGTGTTTGTGGTCTTCAAAGGAGTCAGTGTTGAAGCTAGGACTCATCCCTAGGCCTTCTGACTCAAGCTATGATGCTTGTTCAAACGCATTGCGCTGGGATTTATGGTAAATCTGCCCTTGAGTTCATTCAAGAGGTCAAGAAAAAACAAATCCCCTTCCTAACTCCTCCACTGCTTACAGGACTCCATGGAAGTGAGAGAGAATAAATAGTCTCTCTCTACTTGTTTAATAGTTTCAAAAAAAATGTGGTCACTTACTAAAAGGGCTCCCCAGAAGAGTACCTCCTAGTCAGTAGGTACTTAGCAGAATTCCAGATGGAGAATTACAGAATGTTCAGAGGTCGGAGAAGGCAGGATCATAGATTTAGAACCAGAAAGGACTTCTTATTAGAGGATATTGAGTCTAATTCTTTCACTTTAAATGAGGAAACTAAGGATGAGAGGAAAGCAAGGACTTTGTCAAGGTCTCACAGCTAGTAAATTGTAAAACTGAAGCTCAAATCCAGGTCTTCAGACTCTAACAATTCAGTTCTTTTACCTCTACTCAGTTGAATTGGACTGGCTTTGATCAGTGCTGATTCTTAAGACCAGCCCCAGCTGCTGTTAACTCTGCATGTGATGAGTCAGGCTGATAAGCAGGGCTTTGCCCCAAGGTGTTAGAATTGAGAGGATGCTACATTCCTTCAGCAAACAGAAGTCATTCTGGTTTTTAGACCAGGACTATGAATTCATTGGCATGGGGAACTCCCAATGAGGAAAATCCCTCAGATCAGTACCTTCTTACAACTTTTAGTTTTAAGGAGTTGCCCAGAGCACTTAGAGGCTGACTGTCCAGGGTGATAGAGCCAATATGGCTCGGAGGAGGGTCTTGAAGCCAGTGTCTCCTTCACTTCCCTCCAGCTCTCTATCCATTACACAACACTGCCTGGTGCACTTAGCAAGATTAGTTGACATAGAAAACTTAAGGATGGATCCCTTCCCCCAGCTGGCCCCTGTCCTTGAAGAGGAGGCTCTTCCCCATCTAGCTCTGTCCTGCTCTCTCCTATAGCAGTATGGGATCTTCTCTGCTGCAACTCTGGGATCCCGAGGTCCTTGCCTATTACTGTTCTTGGTTTTTCCTACCACAGGGCATTGTGTCCCAGGGTTGGACTTTTCCCCACCATCACTTGAGTTTGCCTTACTGACTGCCTTTGGTACATTTTGAGGTGTTTATTCGGGGCACCAGAAATACTAGTGATAGAATTGAGGGGTGCTGTATTTATTAGAGAAGGCCCACAAGTCCTGAAAGATAGGTCTAAAAGAAACAAGAATTTGTATCAACATGGGGGAAGTAGGATCTGTTACATGGTTGACCTCCTCTTTTGGGCTCCCTACCTCCAGATATCTTTCCTCTGTAGCACAGTCAGTATGGAAGGTAGATGGTCAGCTCAATGGTGCAGGTTGTAGGTTGGATGAGTCACAAGCTTCCAAATGCCAGCATTCCTCAGAGCTACCTTGCAGCTGGGAAGCAGTTCCCAGCCTCTGCAAAGAGATAGCATAAGACTTGTCACATGTGGGATGCCTAAGGATGATTCCGTTGATTTATAGCCACATTCTGTCTTTTTAGAAGAACGTTGCATAACCAATCAGCCTGGGTGTCGAATGATGTTATGTCAAGCCCTGTCATTTGCTGGGGCGGATTCTGTTAGGTCAGGACACTGCGAGGCAATGTATCAGAAATACAAATGTCGGACTGAACAGACCCTGTCAAGCCTGACAGCCACCATCTGATATGAATTACCTCCGAGAACCACAGTGAGCTGCTAAATCATTCACAGAAACTCATTTTGCAAGGTATTCAAAAATGCAAAGAGTCAGGTCATTTTCTCCCACTTAAAATATGCTAATGAAAAGGAATGGGGGAAAAAATCAGCAGGCAGTTTGGAAAATTTTGAAATGATTTATTTTAAATTACCTTAGGACCCAAAGAAGATGAGAAAAAAAATTGAAATGTTTTCTAGTTCTCTGTAGTTAACTATGCACTACTAAGGAAAATGCAAAACTGAATTCAACTACAAAGCTATAATGTATGACATATTGTCAGCTCTGAACTTAGTACTGATTTTGAATGTTCAGTGCTAAGAGGCATTGATTACATAGAAGAGACATTTTATAACAAGGTCAAGTAGGAAAGAATAGCTATATGAATTTATTGAGTAGGTCCTTCCTCCTCCTATATGTTGGTTTTAACTTCAAGGTTAAAATATATAAATCACTGGCAGTGTACACATTAAGCTGGCTTCCAAAACCTGAGCCTGCTGGTGAACACTGGGCAAGTTAACATAACCATGCCTCTATTTTCCCTAAGGGTGCTTATTATGTTTTAAGGAGAATAGTTTTATAGCATCACCTGACAAGACATTGAGAAAGATCTAGGGAGAAAATGAATCTAAAGAAAACATGGCACGTGACCTAACTAGGCACAACTGTTCTGAGCACATTTATTTATCAGATAATAGTTTTAGAAGCGGAAGGAACCATTAAGTCCAATTCCCTCATTTTACAGATCATGACTTGAAAAGGTTCAGTGACTTGCCTAGTGTCATACAGCTAGTAAGTGTCCAAGGCAGGACTGAACCCACACCTCCCTCATACAGAGTTCAGTCCCCCATCCACTACATCATACTGTCTCTGATGCAATCAGATTGAGTACAACAGAAAGACACCGACTGAAAAAGACCAGCAAGACATTTCCACAGTAACATTTTCTCCTCAGCAATAGTGGTGGAACTCTTGTATTTGTCTTTTATACTTTCAATATCCATTGTAAGGCATTGATCACGCTGTTAAAAATCATTGACATTGTTGGTACAGCATTTTAAAGTGTACAAAATGCTTTATCTCATTGACCTTCACAACAACCCTTGGAGGCAGGGATTATAATTACTATTATTTCCACTTTACAGGTGAGGAAACTGAGGCATAGAGGGCTTGAATGACTTCTCTATGGTTACATAACTAGTAAATGTTAGAAGTAGATTCAACCAGGTCTCTTCTAATTCTGAGTTCACTGACTCTCTGAAGGCATCGTTAATAAGTGGGATATCATATACGAGTCTCAGGGTTTAAGGTTATGTTATATTACATTGTGATGTCATATTACTTGTTTTGTGTTATGTCATGTCATATCATGTTATGCCATAGCATGTTATGTTGCATCATAGCACAGAAGAGAAACATTCAAGAACATTTCATCTTGTAATTGGGGGGTAGATCCAAGAGGAATAAAAGCAAGCCTTCATTACAAGGGGGCTGAAATTGCTCTTAGGCATACTAAGATGGAGAAATCAAGCTTCCCAATAATTTCATCCTTTGAGTCTGGGTTGCTTTTCCTTCCTGGGGCCATGACTCTAAGAGGGAGCAAAGGCTACAAAAAGGCACTTGGAAAAAAATCAATTTGGGAACAAAACGTGGACCTTGTCAACTATACACAGAAGATATCTGCATGGTTACTGATATAATGTTAAATGTTCTCAGGAAGAAATCTATTCATAATTCTTCAAAGAAGGGAAAATTCCAAAAGAATTGCAGAGATGACAAATGGTACTTTTTATTGTAAATGGGGCAACAAAGATAACAATAGCAATTACTGACTCATAAGCTTATATGTTCTCATCATTTAAAATCATGTGAATTGTCTATGTATTCAGGTAGGGTACAGCATATAAAAGTGTGAGAAGGGGGACAGTTTTTTGTCACAGACAGTTTTCTACAGTAGTCCAACAATTTTGCTGGCTCATAGTCTGACTGAAAGATGCAGAGAATATAATCTCTTATTATGTCTTTTGTTGTTATTGTTGTTGTTTTAAAAGCATTTGACTGCAGAGTACAAAATGTAGGCTTAAAGGCTGCCTTGGAAAAGTGCCTCCCTGCCCAGCTACCCTAAGATGGCTTTGACTAAAGAGAAAAATTTCCAATTATCCATTAAGTACTGTCAGTAAACAAGACACAAAGCGGGAGAAAGATGCTCACCTAAGGTCTTTGTGTTTCAGAGAACATCTTGTTCAGAGTCCTCAAAGAAAGCTTCTTTATTGTTAAGATGCTCCTGTTTTCAAAGGTTTTGCTAATTCCATGCAACCCTAGAATACTAAAAAAAAACTTCACTGATAATTAAACAATTTAAGTATTCACTTAGGAAAATTAAAGTAAATAAGCAAACATCCTTTGTTCAGGTTTCATGCAGCAGGAGGGACATTGCGTTCATCCACTCGATGCATATTAGATAAATATTGCAGTTGGACCCAAATGGTTCCAGAATTGAATGAGAGGAGACAGGTTGGATCATATTTGGGAAATTACAGAGAACTTTCAATGATCCCCAGTTACTCACAAAAGTTCATGTCCCCAGCACCAGTGCTCTTCCTATGGCTGTGAAGTATTGAACACCATAATCTAGAAAGAATAAAAATTGTAGGTAATCAAAAAGACAAAGAAAAAACACTTGGCAGGTGTGAATAGGCTGTCACAAACTCTTGGTAAGGATTTGAGAAATTTGGTAAAAGCCATGAGGAAAGACAAGTCTGATTGGAAAAAAAAGGTGGGTTGGTCTTGTAGAAACAATGAAAGACAATATATGGACAACCAGACTGCTGCACTGGTATCATCAATATATTCACAGAATCTGAGGAAGTTCTCCAGACTATTGAGCAAAATCTCAATGGTGGATTTATGGAAATATATAGATGTGAATTACAAAGCAAGAGAAGGCACAGAAGAGATCCACTTTACACTGGGTGAGGGGGAAGTACTCACACCAATGACATCATGGTTGCATTGAAATGAGATTTCCTAGTGCAGTATCAACTCCCCTGCTTATCTGAATCTCTGGACCATTGTGTTGGGCAGGCTAGCTTATGTGTGGGAGGGAGGATGGGTGGAAGGTAGTCTTTGCCAACTGCTCAATCCCACGTTGAGCACATTGAAGGATACAAAAACTGTAAATGACTCAATATTATTTTATCTACTACAACTTGTCTAGTCATTTTCCCATTTAAGGGAAAGGATTTGAACAGCTTCCTTGAATTATCCAGATTTTCATATATTTTAATGTGTCTGGTTTTAATAAATCCATATGTATACCTATATAAACACATAAATCTTTTTATTTGTCAAAATGGAATAATTCATATATATATGCCTGTGTATATAGGCATAAGCATATTTATATGTAGGTATGTGGATCAATCTCTGCTTATACAACTACATACACACATATACATAATAGATACATACATACATACACATATGTATATGTGATCCTAATTAGAGACATGGTGTGGTTTAATGGAAAGAGTTTTGACTTCCAGCTCGGTTATCTATGCAATCATGAGCAAAGTTAACTTAGAATACTAGTTTCCTCCAAAGCTCAATTCAAATGCCACTTACTACATAAGACTACTCTTGATCTCCAGTTGATGGTGCCTCATCTGAAATTACTGTAATACTCTTTCTCTCTCTCTCTCTCTCTCTCTCTCTCTCACACACACACACACAATGTATGTGTGTATATATATACACACACACTACATATTTTTATATACACACACTATATATAAGCTAGATATCTATATTGATATAGCTATATACCCACATACTGTATAATATATATATAGCGTATATGTGTTGTACATGCCTCTGACTATAGAATATACACTCCTTAAAGGCAAGGACTATTTTGTTTTGTTTTTTGTATGCTCAGTACCTAACATATTACTTGGTATATAATAATATAATAATATATATATAATTGTCAATAAATGCATTTTGATTGATGGAGTAACATAATCCTCTCAGTGCCCCCAGGAAATTCCTCAGGATAAATTATGGAAGGGCTGTTGATCTGCATGAGTGAAGGGAGTTTCCTCATTGAGAGTTCCTCACATTAATGAAATCATACGTCTGAAAGGATGATCCCAATGTATAACATTTCACTGATTCTGGATCACCAAGCATTTGTTCATGAGATACAATGCCTTTCTATGGATGATGTCTTCTATGAGTGACACATGGTTGCTCACAAAGGACAATTTTGGAGTACCTCCCAGACCTCTGAATTACCCTCATATGTCTCCAAATCACCCCACTGGGTGCACTGAATCTTGGCATTTGGGAATGATGAGACCTCATATGATTGTAAACAAATGGACTTCATTTTGTTATGAATTCAAGATATATTCACAAAAAGAGCAGTCTGCCTTCCAGTATTCTAACCCTTTCTGATATTCTTCCTTTGACTGTGACTACCTGGACCATCTCAAGATTGCATAGATCTGTTGTTGAAGCATTTAGTGTTAGATAACTAACCCATTTTAAAAAATTATATGAAAATGTGGCAGATATTCAAGAAGAACAGCAAGGGGAAGCATCAGTAGCTGTTGGATTTGGTGAAATGGAAGGACCCCATTCTTTTGAGCTTTGACTGGGGCAGACCGGATTCCACTTCTGGGCAGGTATATTTGTGGAGAGGTATAGGCAAGGGCTTGTAACGTGCCACTAGACTGGATTGTAAATAAGTTAGACAGTACAATTCTTTCTCTAACCCTTGTAAATATTGACTAGCTCCTATTCAAACTGTCCACTGTGTCCTATTGTCTGGTTATTTATTTGGGTAATAAATAAAAATGTTTCCTGTTCTTTATACAGAACCTTTCCTTATAGTGTCCAGGGCATGGGGACATAATGTCCAGCTCAGGCTTGTAGAGAGGAACATAGGAAACCTTGCCACCTATTGATGAATAGGGAAAGAAAAGAAGATTAAAATCTGAGAAATGATTTCTTTTAATAAATGTCAAAGATAGTTACTGAGTGCCTCCCATGTGAAGAGTAATGTCATGGTATTACTAATGATGATGTTGATAAAAATAATAACTGATCACAGTAATAATAGTAACAATCATAATCTTTAAGCAGTACTCTGGCTCCAAACCCAGTGCTCTCTCGGCCACACCACATTGCCTCTTTTAGGAGTGGGCCAGAGTTAACAACATTACTTTACATGGTTCATAATACTATTACAGCACTCATTACTTCCACAGATTGTAGGCTGTCAGTCTATAAATATAATAGACTTAAAAACTTGTGAATTATTGATCTATAGGGGGAATTAATGAGAAGTTCGGGATATTTGCTTTGAGGTCAGTGAAGTCAGTGTCAGCTACAATAACAACAAATACAACAACAATAGTGGATGACCACTAACACTTGAGGTTTGGAAAGCACTTTATAGACATTATCTTACCTTGAGACGGGTGCTATTGTTATCCTCATTTTTCAGATGAGGAAATTGAAGCAGATAGAGGTTAAGTGACTTGCCCAGGGGCACACAAGAGGTAAGTATCTGGAGAAGGATTTGAACTTGAGTCTTTCTGATGCCAAACTTAATACACTGAGCCACCCGATAACTATCTATTTTTTTTGGTAGCACATGCTTAGATCATGCTGTCAGGAACAAGATAGATCATTGGTCAGAGCCAGGAGAATCTTTAAGCTATTTTTATATTGTTTATTTTCTGAGTTATCTTGTTTATATTCTGAAGTAAGAACGATAGCACACCAGGAGAAACTCCTTTGTCATTGGTTGAATGCAGAAAAGGCGTAGGAAACTTCTTTTAATTTGAATAATTGGTTTATTTTAGTGTTATTCATTTCCCTCTTTCCTAGGAAACTGGAGAGTGTGCAGGCTCACAGGTTTATGGAGATGCTCTTTATTGTTATTCTGGAAATATGGAGAGAATGAATTCGACCAGAAAACAGAAAAGCTTGTGGTTTCTATCTAAGAATGATTCTTTTAATGTTTTCTTGTTATTTTAAAAATCATTATAATTTCCCAAATAACCTCATAGAATTCCCCCTTGTAACAAAGAAATGCAATAGCCTGCATCAGATAATGTATTCCTCATTCCACACCCATAGAACTTTCTCTTGGCAGAAAGTTAAGAGACATGTTCCATCATCAGTCCTCTGAAGTCACATTTGGTCACTGCATAGATCACTATGTCTTTTGGCATTGTTTTCCTTTATAACAGCAAATTAAGATAATAAGGTCCTAAATTTAGATTTGTAAAGAACCTTAAATTCAATCCTTTCCTCTTAAAGATGATTTACACAGAGCCACATAGCTAGTAAGTGTCTGAAGCAAATCATTTTCCTGGTTCTGCTTATAGTACTTACCTCTGCATCTGATCCCATGAGTTCTCTCAATTTTCTCTGAATATTTGTCTAATCCTTCTTTGGTAGTTGGGGGAGGGGAGGAAAATGTGGTAAGTACAAAATTCCTCATGGGATCCTTTTCTGTCAATGAGTGGTTGAGTGAACAAATGGACATAAGACATAAATTCTTAGTTCCTCTTATCTTCAACAGTGTATTTGCAGACACTCAGGGTATTCCCAAACTTGATCATCTAATCTAGGAGATCAGAGACAATCTGGTTATTGTTAGAAGAGAAGGCTGCACTCAGGATTTTTGGGAGTGGCCTACAAAGCATTGGATAGTAGGGCCAGTTGTAGTAGGCTCACAATCTGAATGTGCCATTCCAGGTGCCAGAGAGAACAAACTGGCCATCAGGAAAAATGAGAGCACCACCTATAAAATGGCAATGGCCTCAAAGGACTATGGGCATGTAATCATTGATTTCATCTTTAAGAAGTTTCCACATCATGATGGTCTAGTCTCATTAGGTAAATAAAATATTCTCCATGAACTGTAGAATTGTGGTGATCTACATCACCCAGAAATTATGACCTTAAGGGTACCCGAAGATCCATTTGTTTAGTTTTGTGGTGACAGCTCCAGAGATCACTCCAGGAGAAGGCTAGATCCCGCTTCTCCTCATCTCATAATCATCCAGGGCAAGGCAGGACATGACACAGTATTAAACAGGACTTAATTTCTAAACTTTGGCCCCTCTGGCCCTATTGGTCCATCAAGCAGATGTTGCTCTTGGGTTCTCTTTCAGGCTCTAAAGCATACTTACATGCAGGCATGTTTAATGAGCATGTTAACATCAATTAGATACAAAAAATGACACCTTCAGGGTCACCTGTCTGTGTCTTTGATCCCAGATAGTGGTTTGGGGGAGAGAATTGAGAAGCCCATCTTGTCCCTGGGTCTTCATTGTACATTTGATTCAGTCTCCACCTGGTGGCAGGAAAGGCTAACCCTGAAGTCTATAGCTCCATTCAATGAAATGGTGTCTTGGAAATTGCTCCAAAAACATTCGAAAGGTAGTTAGGGGAGCTGCTCTTAGACAAAGGAACAGGTGGTGGGGACCTTGAACTTCGCATCACCGATAATGAACATGAATCCTGCTGGAGAAGAACAAAACCCTCAATAGAAATGGAAAAACAAATACCAGGACAGATGAATACAGTAGAAGGGATGTGATTCTTTCTCAGGAAAGGGAACCTTTAGTTGAGTAGCCTGTATCCAAGGAAACTTCCCACGGGAACTATCCTTTATATTCTTCTCTCTTAGGTATCAGACCGAATCAGACTTATTAGTCATGCTGATTTTGCTCCTTCGTGGGATCTTAGATTTAGAACTGGAAGGGTCCTCATACACATTTGTTTGTGCATCATCTCCCCCATTAGATGATCAACTCCTAGATGGCAGGGACTGATTTTTTTAACCTCTCTTTGTATCCTTAGTGCACGTAGTAAGTGCTTAATAAATAAGTGCTAATTAATTGATTGATGAGGAAACTGAGGCCCATAGATGTTGTGACTTGCCCAAAGTTGAATAGCTAATAAGTTCAGAGGTCATATTTAAACCTGGGTTTCCTGACTCTGATCCTGCACTGCTTCTCAACCCCACTGCTTTAGAATCTAATTTGCTAATTCAGATTCACAGAATCACCACTTAGAATCCTAAGGTACTGCAGAGGGCATTTTGTCTAACCAGTGTCTGAACAAGACCAAGAATCCTCTCTCTACTCTTTCCACCTAGTCATGTCCAGTCTTCAGATTCTTTAAAAAAGCTGTCACATCCCTCCCTAAGTTGTGTCTCCTCCAGGCTCAATGAACCCAGTTGCTTCCACCAATATTTGTATGGAATTCCCATTCACCATCCTGGTCCTCTTCCTCTAGACTCTCCAATCTTACAGTGTCCTTTCTTAAAGTGAGTCCCTCAAAATGGAACTTTCTGGATGCTAGGGGTGAGGTCTGACCAGGGCAAAGTCAGCAGATCCAAATGCCCACTAACCCAATTCTTTAGGTGTCTTTTCAGGAAGGCTTAAGTGTACTGAAAGTGGCCAGTGTAGACAGCCAATGAGAGACTTCAGAGTCTTCTTTGGGACTCAAAAGGCTCTGTATTACTTCAGTGCGATGAGATACAAAGAAATTCATGCTTCCATCTTTGGATGCCTTTTCAAAAAGTTATAAAATGTATATGTTTCAGACTTAATTATTACCCTAAATGAAAAACTTTGAGATGAAGAACTCCATTCAACTATAGGAACAGGGTCAATGGAGTTGACAGATGATAAAGACTTTATAATTCATTCAAAAAAAAAAAAAGAAAAACCACCCCAGGAATAAAGTTGGTCATATGGTGACCTGGCTCAAGGAATCCCTTTTTAATAAAAACTAGCACTTCCATAGTATTTCAAGTTTGAAAAACACTTTACATAGGATACCTCCCTTGATCCTCACAACAACCCAGAGAAGCAGATACTCTTATTACCCCCACTTTACAGAGAAGGAAAATGAGGCTGAGACAGCTTAAGTGACTCACCAGAGGTCCCAGAGCTAGTCTATGTCTGAGGCAGGATTTGAACTCAGGCCCTCCTGTCTCTAAGTCCATTGCTCTCTACAATTCCATACCACTGCCTTTTCTTCATGGGTTGCTTCATGAAAACATATCCAATGTTTTTTCACTCCAATGAGTGATGACGAGTTTTCCTGAGCTGCTTTAAAGAACATTGTATAGTAAAAACTAGAACTTCTCAAGGCTTAAATAGACACTCTGCCAGTCATCCCCAAGGAGAGAACTTCCATGTTCGTGTGTATATGGTACACATGTGCATATAGTATATAAAACACATGGATACATGCAGGTGCATGTATGCATATGTGGTTACATGTACACAGAAACAAACATGTCCATATATACACAAATATATGTCTATATGTATGTGTGTCTATATGCATACATGTGATTTCCACATTAGTGATTTAGTAAACAAAGCAGGAAGTCTACTGCAGACTGCATACTAGGTGGGAAAAATGCTTCCCTATCACTAAAAAAATCTCCCAAACCTTGGCATCAGACATGCCTGTCAAGCATGGGACAAACAGACTGTTTCTTTCTTTCCCTTGTCCCCATTCCCATTCTGTATTCCATTATTTGATCTGCTTATCAGTTTATTATTTATTTATTAAGGAGCATTCCCCTCCCCCCTGCCCCCCATTCCTACTCATCCCCCAAAGGTTTGGAGGCTGCTTGTTTGCTAGCAAGAACAAAGCTAGGAAGGTAGAGAAGATTCTGCAGGGTTCAAGCATGTAATAGGAACAGGAAGTAATCAGATGAATGTCTAGTTTGTAAGCTGGCCACCGCAAACCTTTGGCCACTCTCTCTTTTTTACCTACTGATTCATTGTCATTCTCCCCTTACCCACCTTTGGGTTAGACTTGCCAAGTATCCGTGTATATGTTGACTTAATTGGGAAGGTTTGATTGAGTTGTAGAATTTCTCTGCCTCTTCATCCTCTCCTATAGATAAAGGAGCATGGGCTGTAATCATCTTTAGCGAAGTGTTTATGTAAATCCTTATCATGAGCTGTATAATAAGAAGACCAAGTGCCCCCAAAATTGATGTTTCTTTTTCTGGAAACCTGATAAAACCATCCCATGGACTTCTTTGTTTAATTCTCCAGGGAGTGCCTTCAAAGCATCTTTCTGTCTTGTTTAGCTATAGCTTTCTTTTGCCTTCTGGATTCATTTCTAGGAAGAGTTTTGAGAATTGATATGAGATCAAATATCTGAAGCTGACTGGAAGGTACCTCAGTAGCTATTCAGTCTAACCCCTTCATTTTACAAATCAGGAAACTGAGGCCCTGGAAGCTAAAGTGAATCCCCTAAGGTTGCACAGATAGTAATGAGGTTCGAACCCAGGACCACTGACTCCAAAGCCCACGATTGTACCATGCTACCTCCCTCCAGTGATACATCCAATCTTTGGTTCCTGAACAAAGATGTCATGATGAACGTACCAACAGATGACTTAATGTTTCTAGAGATTTTTAGTTTTTAGTGATTTTTAGTATCTTCTTCCCTTTTGTCCCCTGCTCTGTCACTGTCGATATAGAGAAAGGACCACCATATGTGGCTGAGGACAGTACCATTTGATATTTTTCTTTGCTCTAAGGACCAGCATGGTCAAAACATTGTAACTCTTAGAACCCAGCCTGCTACTTATAAGCCTTTCCATAAGAAATTTCCAGGGCAGTTAGATGGCACAGTGAATAGAGCACCGGGGTCAGGAGGACCTGAGTTCAAATCAGGCCTCAGACACTTGACACTTAATTAGGTGTGTGACCTTGGGCAAATCACTTAACCCCAATTGCCTTGCTTTCCACCCTCCAAAAAAAAAACAAAACATAAGAGATTTCCTCAGAAATCAGACATAGTCTGCTGTGATATACTTTAATAGGAGTAGAAATCCTACTAGAAATAATCCAAGCTTGTTTGAGGGACAAAAGCACTAATATTTTTTCTCTTCCTCCTCTATACTCTGTATGGTACTTTATGTGTTTAAATCAGAACACTATCCTGGCCATGCTCACACCCAGAGTCCCTAAGGAAATCTGATTGCTAGACTTGTATATCTGATGGTCAGGCAGATATCTCCAAGCATCTTCTTCTTTGATCCCTGGGGAATTTTGCCCCAGTCATGGGACTGGCAAAGGGAGTTGATGTGACTCATAAGCTAGACTTTCCCATACTAAAGGCCTGTCAGGTAGAATCTGGAGAAAAGTCACATAGGAGCTGAGAAAGGTCAAAATAGAGGGGGAGCAGCTGCCACGAGGGGAGGGAGCCAAGACTCTTGAGGCCAAGGTGGTGCCCATTATGCACACAAAATCATGAATTATTCACAAGACACCTGGCAGAGTGATACTGAAACAGGACTACAGGCCCAAACCAGTGATCTCTCATTTGCCTTCTCCCCTTTTCCTTTCCCCTCTCCCCAAAGCACTGATCCTGATAACTTCACCTGGGAATGAGAGGTTCCCCCTATTTCTTCAAAGTTTGTTTATATGTCTGCTCTTTAGACATTTATTCTGCCTCTTAAGCAGGCAATTGTAATAAAAGTGTTAGCCACCTGTGTTTCTACGTGGTGCGTTATTGTTCAATGCAGTTAGGAGGCTATCGGAAAGCACCTGGGAGGAGAAAGAGAGATTTCAGACTGCAGTATTTTACATGAGTGTAATCTCTGGCTGGGGGCTCAGAACTATAGAAGAAAGTTGTTGATTCACTTTTGTGATTTCTCCAGGGCAGAGAGAATATTTATGTTGAGAATTCTCTAGGTCACTAAGTAAGCAATAGTAGCTGCTTGGGATAGAGTGTTAATTTTATTTTTTTTACTCTTTCTTCAGATATATTGGCACTGTACAGATGCCAAACATGTACCAGTGTACAAAGAGGTAGGGTTTAAAAGTATTCAGATTGGGATCTAAAAGAAGTCAGTTTGGGTGTAAGGAAGAATGGAAAATATGGTCCATAGTGCTTCTTGGTGGAGTAGGAAAGATCCCTGTGAAAATATGGAAAGTTGTTAAGAATGTTTCAATGGAATTCCATCTGGCAAGGATTTATAAGGCATTTACTACTTCTTCTAGCCCAGTATTTTACAACTAATAATTATCTGAGGAAGCAAACTTCACCCTTGTGGAGATGTGGCCTGGCAACTGTGTTTACAAGTTCAGAAGACATCACTTCCTCCAATGCAGTAGTTACTAAAGTATTGGGTGTATGGGTTTTTCAGGAAGGACTAGCATGTCTGGTGGGAGGGCTTGCTGAGTCCTTTTCAGGGCTGTTCCTCCATGTTTGGTGTCTGCTTGGCACTCAACCCTCACCTGTGACTCCATGAAGGAGTAGCATGCAGTGGCCACACCCTGGGAAAATCATCTTGGCAGGTGAGGCATACCAGGTCAAGAGTAATCTACAGACCTCAAACCCATCAGTGAGTTAGCTGAGGTTCTACCCCAATCATGTGAAGACTTCCCTGGCTAAATGGGTAGATGAGAAAAATGTGTTCCAATGGCTATGAAGGCAGCTGAAGCAGGCACTGTGGAGCACTTAGAGCTTGGTCAGACATCGAAGATGCCAAGGTCATCCATTGCATCCCAGGCCATTGCCCCTCATCTTGACTTTTGTCCTGCCCCTGGACTTTGATGGCTCTGGAAGAGAAAGTGAGGCTGATGACTGTGCAGCTCTGCCTGACTTAAATCCATCACATGTGATGGCATTGGTCTCACCCGGCTACACTACTTTGGGACTTCTCTGATCGACTTCTCCACGATACCCTGCAGTGCATACCTCCTTTGTCCCTTCCCTCATCTTTTCAGCTTCCCTTTATCTTTGTGTTCCCCCATTAGCTTGTAAGCTTCTCGAGGGTCCTTCAAAGTTTGCACATTGCTTTCCTCACAATAACCCTAAGAGGTAGCTAATAAAATATTATTGTCCTTATTTTGCAGAGGGGGGAAGTGAGAATAGGAGGGGCTGAGTGTTTTACCCAGTAACTTCAGGGCAAGATTTGAACTCATATCTTCTTGATTCCAGGTCTATCAGTCTCCTCATTCTGCCTCCTTACTCCTTACTATCATCCTGTTCTATAAAAAGATGTGTGTCAGGAAAATGATATGGAACAGAGGCAGGAGAAAGGAGTGCTGAATTTAGAATCAGAAGACCAGAAGTGAAGACCTAGCTCTCTCATTTACTAGCCACAGGACCTCGGGAAAGGCCATTTAATATTTCCAAGCCTCAGTAAAATAGATCTAGGATGAATTGCCATTCCTACTGCAAATAAATACAAAGCGGTTAAAGACAAGATGGTTAGGAAGGGATGCCACTAGCAATTGAGGGATCAGGAAAGATTTTTTTTTTTTGGTAGGTGGTGGTACTTGAGTTGAGTTTTGAAGGACAAAGGGGATTCATTGAGGTAGAAATAAATACAGAAGACATTGCAGTGTAAAGGACAGTTTGACTTTTTTTTTTTAAAAAACCAATTGACAAACATATATTAGCAATATATCAGTCACTGTGGTAGGCACTACAAATATAAAGAAAAAAATGAAACAGTCCCAGTCCACCCTCAGGGATCTTACAGTGAGGAAAAGGGATTGGTGAATGAACTCAAGAGTGGACCCTTGCCTAGGGGAATAAATGATTGTGGAGTCACGTTAGAAAGCCACAAGACCTAGAATGAGGACTTGAGGAGTATGAGAGAGAAAGGAACCAAGAGGAGAGGGGCCAGAGCTCTGTCCACATCCCAGTTTTACCTGGGGCTACTCCTGATATGCCTATCTGACTGGAGCAGTGGAAAGAAAAAAATAACCTCCATTCTAAGCAAAGACATGTTAATTCATGCCAAATTGGGGGAAGGAGGAGGATGTTTCTGAAAGAATTCTTTCATGTTTGATTGATGGGCTCTAACCAGGGACTGGTTCCTGTTTGTCTTTTTTCTCAGACAAGGCCTCAGGATACTTCAAGTACTGGCAGATGGTGAACGTGTTCTGAACCAAGTATCCGGGCCTCATTGAAGTTTCTGTAGGATGCTTTCTTTATTTCATCTGGGAAGGCTTGTGGGGGCAGGAAAGTTATTTTCTTATCTCACATCCAGTCTGTTTTCCACCCCCCCCCCCAACTCCCAAGTCAAGGAAGGAGGCCTGAGATCAGTCTGAACTTCTAAAAAGCCCACCTCAATCAGTTTTCTTGAGGCAAACTAGTTAAGTTCACCCCCTCCCCCCACTCCTAAGAGGAGGGGGATGGGGGAATAGATAGGCAGAAACAGTTAAAGGTAGCAGATGAGTTCATTGGAAGGACCTGGAAGGTGCCAAAAACATTTTTCCAACTTGTGTGCCCTATTTTTGGATTTGTCTGTATTTGATGTCCACATATATAGCATTCCTTGACTCAGATTGATGCATCTGGAAAGGGCCCTACCTCCCATTTCTCCTGAATATAAACTTGAATATAAACTAGTGTCAGCCTCAATTATTTTCATGTCACTCAAAACCAAATGAAGGTTCCTTTGCTAGACTGCTGTCTATATTCCACTCCATACTGTGACTGTAGCCCAAGGTTCTGCCCTGTGTCTTTGTCTCTTGTCTCTGTACTGTCTCTCTCAGTGACTTTGTAAGCTCCCAAGTGTTTCATCATTACCTCTATGCAGATGCCTCCAGGATTTATCTATCCAGTCCTTCTCTTTCCCAAACTCCAGTCCCACAACCTCTACCTGGCAGTCAGACGGTTTAGTAGATAGAGTGCAAAACTCAGAGTCAGCAAGACCTGAATTTGAATTCTGTTTACTAGCTGGGTGACTCCAAACAAGTCACTTAACCTCCTCAGTCTCATCTTCACTATCTATAAAATGAAGATTATGTTAGCACCCACCACCCAGGGTTATTGTGAGAGTCAAATGAAAAGATTTGTAGAAGGCATTGAGTAACCCTTGACATAAATGCTAGAAATTATTGCCAAGTATCTATTGGATATTTTGAACTGGGTGTCCTATAGGCATCTTCAAACTCTATCTGTCCAAAACAGGCCCTCTCTTTTTCTCAGGTTCACAACTAAAGTGTTCTCCTCGGGGCCTCCCTTTTCCTCCGCCCTTATGTTCAGTTAGGTACCAAGTCTTGTCAATTCAACATCCACAGCATTTCTTCCAAATCATACAATCAACTTCTACCCTCATTCAGGCTCTCATTGTCCCTGGAAGATTTCCATGGCCTCCTAACTTGTCTCCTTTTCCCCTTCTCCATACAGCCACCAAATTGACCTACTAAAAGCACAGATTCGATGAAATCACTCCCTTGATCTCCAGTGGCTTCCTATTACCTCTGAGATTAAGTAAAAAATCCTCAGATTGGTATTTAAAGATTTTCACAACCTAGTTCCAAGCTACTTTTCTAGCCATATTATACATTACTTTTCTCCTTGGTCTCTATAGTCTGTTTTCTATTTTCTACCTATGGCTGAGTCTCACACCTCCATGCCCACTATGCAATCCTCATCTCCTCCTCTTAGAACACCTACCAGAGTGTGAGTTCCTAGAGAGCAAGGGACTGCTGCCTTTTGCCTTTCTTTGTTATCCCCAGTGTTTAGCACATTGCCTAGCAGACAGCAGGCACTTAATAAATGCTTATTGATTTGATTTGACTTAAAAACCTGGTTCTCCTGAGAAGTCCAGTTCAGAATTTCTAAGACCAATGTGATATTCACAGTGCCCATGGAGGCTGTGAATATGCTGGTATAATTGTGAACCATAAAATGTAACAGGCTCTCCACATGGAGGATAGAACCAAAGCATTTATTCAAATACCAGAAAACCAAATCCCCAAACCAGAAAGCCAAATTCATTACAATAACCATGAAGTTGGTACACATAGCCAATGCAGTGAACACCAACATTCCTAAGCCTTCCCAAACCTCCTCTCCATCAGGCCTTCAAAACAAAATAGGCTCCCTTAAGCAAGAATGCCCCTCTCTCACTCCTGCTGCTCAGCCTTCATGCTGCTTGCTCCCAGCAATTCTGGCTCTCTCTCAGCTTGTGCTCAGCTGTTTATTCTTGTCATTAGCTCCTCCTTGTTCCTCCCCTTCCTGTTGCATTGGCAAGTTCCTCCCACTGTGGGTTTCACAAGTTTTGTTTCTTAACAAAGACTTGATATAATCAAGGGCAAGGCTCAACTGAAACAGCATACTAAGTACTTGTTTGCTTGCCATGACAAGGGGCAGTGAAGATCTTCAAATCCCCATTACCATTACAGAATTCCACCCTCTATGCTATCAATCCTTATTGTACAGCTTCAAATCTGATTTTTTTCTCTAAGATGCTTCCTCAGTTGAATCCTCTCTTTTCTTTTTTCCCCCCTTCATTCCAGAAATCCTTCTAGATAACTGAGCAGAGACAGTGAGCTCTAATAAAAATGGTACTAGATTTGTAAGCCAACAATTTGGATTCCAAATGAACGCTGCCACTGCAAGATGTGTGACCTTAGACAATTCATTCCACATCTTTTCATTTTCAGTTTCCTCATCTGGAAAGTGGGGGGTTAGACCAACTGTTCTCCCAGGTGTCTCTAGGGTCTAAAACCCATGATCCTATGAATCTCTTTGGGACAGATTTCACAGGGCCACAGTAAGATGCCTCATTCGGTTCATGGTTCATAAGAGCATTGAAACAAAATATGAACTTTAGACATACCAAGCAAGCAAGTAAAAAAAAAAAAACTTCAGGGGGTGGGTAGGTGGCACAGTGAATAGAGCACCAGCCCTGGAGTCAGGAGAACATGAATTCAAATCCAGCCTCAGACACTTAATACTTACTAGCTGTATGACCTTGGGCAGATCACTTAATCCCAATTGCCCTGCCTTCTCCCCTCCAAAAAGAAAAAAAAAATTAAATAAAAAAATAAATATTTATTGTATTAGGCTGACATGAAGTACTGTCAAGCTTCATGGACCTGGTAAAAAGCTTGAATTGTAAGGTATATGAATATGGAAGCATTCCATCCCTGTGTGGGAAGTCTGTTTACCAACACAAATCACAATTCATATGTTACTTTGTAGGTCAGGCCTAGGGAGTTTGGCCTGAAATACATTCAATGCAGTTTGGAAACAAAGCTGTCATTTATAGGCTTAGAGAGTTGCCAGTGGCTCACATCAATGCAAGGACTTGTCCTAGGTCACCAGGCACCATATGTCAAAGGCAGGACTTGAACCCAGTCCTTCTCAACTCCAAGTCCAGCATTCTATCCAATGCACCACAGCAAAGACATGAAATGGTCTTACTTTCAAGATGATATAGGAAATAATAATGTGACTTATATTTAAATAGCCCTTTATAACTACAAAACCTCATATTTATATAGTCCTTTAAAATTAAACATCTATTTCCCTAAAGTAAAAAAAACCGAGTTTGATAGATAGCACAAATAATTTTAACTTTTATTCTTTGGGGGAAATTGAGGCAAAAAAGCTGAGGTGACATCCAAAATAGCACTGATAACAAGCATTAGAGCTGAGAGGGTGGGAGAAAAAAGCCCAGGTTTCCTAACTTAAAGTCTTCTATTCATGTCTCTCCATTGAAAATAGCATCAAGAATGGGACCTCTGATGACTAGCCAAAAATGTTTTGCAATTAGCATGTTGATTGGTATAAAACTATGTATTTATTGAGAGAGCCTAATCACTTATACTGATATACAGTACCTTTAACCTTTTCACATACATTATCTCATTACATGCTTATGACAACCTTATTGTGATGTGTTATTTCAACTTGACAAATGTCATGCGGCTGGATGGGCAGCCTGTCAAATTAATCCGTCAATCTGTGAATCTTGGACAAGGGCTAAAGATGGATAATGAACTGGGCTCACAATTGAGAGATAATAGGCAATCAGGCTGGGCTGGATTTGGGAAACCATAAGAGCATTTCAATTGAGAGGCAACTAGGTGTTGTGGATAGACCAATAGTGGAGACATCAGGAAGGTTCATGTTCCAATCCTGTGTCTGACACTAGCTGTGAGATCATGGGCAAATCACGTATCTTCTCTGAGGCTCCATTTCCTCATCTGTTAAATGATGACAATAATAAATCATGGGGTCAAGTGTGATATAACTATCAGATGGGACTCAATGGAAAATACCCTGATGTTGGGAAAGCTTGAAGGCAAAAGGGAGAGGGGATAGCAGAGGAGGAGATGGATAGATAGTGTCATGGAAACGATAAGCATGAACTTAGACTATGAGGAATAGCGGTGCAAAAAAGGGGCCGGCAAGCTATGATCCATGGGATCAGGAAGAGTCAGATGTAACTGAACTACTAAACAACAAATTGTTATTTTTATCCCAAATACACACATAGGTATATATCACACACACCCACCCACCCACCCACACACACACACACACACATACATACATTCCTGCACTAATCAACTTACTAACTATATATGTGTGTGTTTGTATGTATGTATGTATATATTACAATCAAATATTTAAAATCTAGGGTGTGATTCTTAAGAAATTTGGGGTAAATCCAATTGTCTTTGGTCACTCCAGAAGATCTCAGCCCCCCACCCCACCCCACCTCCAGACCTGGAGGGTAACAGTTAATTTCAGTCAGCTTAGTTTCTCTTCCCACCAAACACTTATTACATAAAAGATAACCAGATATAATATAATATACTTATCAAATCAAGCAAGTCAGACAATAATCAGAAAAGCCTTACAGATTAGTTTAGGTTATCGAGTACACACAACTGAGAAGACTCTGCAACTTGGGAGTGAGATGAAATTTCAGCGAGTGGTTAAAAAAAAAATTCAGCCGATTAGTTTCACTCTTAGCATTCTCTAGGGGCAAGGGGGTACAGGCACTGATAATTAAGAGATATGTTGATATGCCAACTTTTTCCTCACATGCCTACAGTTTTGGCGGGCTTTTTTATTAGTCCAAACCTACATTTTGCCTCTTCCCTCCTTCCACTTCTGTTTGTCTGTCTCTGTCTCTCTTTCCCTCCCTCCCTCCCTCTCTCTCTCTTTCTGTCTCTCTTTCCCTCTCTATCTCTCTCTCTCCCTCTCTTTTTCCCTCCCCCTCCCCCCTTTGTCTCTGTTTCTCTGTCTCTATCGTTGTCTCTCTCTCTCTGTCTCTGTCTTTCTCTTGTCTCTCCGTCTTTCTCTGTCTCTCTCTCTTTCTCTGTCTCTGTCTCTCTGTCTCTGTCTCTCCCTCTCTCTCTGTCTCTGTCTCTATCTCTCTCTGTCTCTCTCTCTGTCTCTCTCTCTCTCTCTGTCTGTCTCTCTGTCTCTCTCTGTCTCTGTCTGTCTCTCTGTCTCTCTCTGTCTCTCTGTCTCTCTGTCTCTCTCTGTCTCTCTGTCTCTCTGTCTCTCTCTCTCTCTCTCTGTCTCTCTCTCTCTCTCAACCAATCAGCAGTCATGTCTACCA
Source organism: Gymnobelideus leadbeateri (assembly GCA_011680675.1). NCBI lineage: Eukaryota > Metazoa > Chordata > Mammalia > Diprotodontia > Petauridae > Gymnobelideus > Gymnobelideus leadbeateri. Next base: position 47,250 of record WOXC01003214.1, on the reverse strand, counting down.
GCAAGTATTCAGTGTCAGAGGACAGTCTACCTTTCAGTCACCAAGCCCACCTGGAGTTGAGGCTACATCTAAATCCCGTTATCTCTATGTACTTATATATACACATGTGTATATTCTTGAGCTTGGGAGCTCCTGAACTTGGAATTATGCATGAATTAAGTCCAACAGAAGGCAAAGCCCATTCTTAGGAAGTGAGGTCTATGACTGAATGAAATGAGAATGATGACAACAATTTAAACAATTAATACTATAAAGGCAAATGACTTTGAAAGCTGTAAGTACTATAATCAGTCCAGTGACCAGCTGTGATTCTAGAGGACCAGTGATGAAACATCTATCCAGAAAGGTGGTGAATTTACAGTACAGAATGAGACACAGATATTTTTGTATACAGCCACTGAGGGAATTTGTTTTACTTGACTATGCCTATTTATTACAAGAGATTATTTTTCTTTTTTCTTTCCCAATGGGGTGGAGAGTGGGAGAGAAAATCCATTTCTGTTCATTTTTCTTTAAATAAAGAGGTGAGAGGGGGTGGCAAAGTGGTGTAGTGGATAGAGTACCAGATCTGAATTTCAGAAAACTCATCTGCCTGAGTTCAAATCCAGCCTCAGACACTTAATAGCTGTGTGACCCTTTGAAAGTCACTTAACCCTGCTTGCCTCAGTTTCCTCATCTGTGAAATGAGCTGGAGAATGAAATGGCAAACCACTCCAGAGTCTTTGCCAAAAAAGCCACACATGAGGTCATGAAGAGCTGGACATGCCTGAAAAACAACTGAAAAGCAAGAATCCATATAATCTGGGTTGGGATTTGATTCATCTTTGGGGCATCTGGGTGACAAAGCTGGGTCTGGAGTCAGGAAGAGCTGACCTTAGATAGTCACTCAGTGTGTGATCTTGGGCAAGTCACTTATCCCCAACTGCCTCCAAAAGATAAATAAATAGAGAGGTGGGGAGAAAGCTACAGGTGTGGAATGTTTAGCATATACTTTCAGTTGAGATCATTGTATTATTAGTTTGTTTTACTTTGTCACAGAGTGGGGGCAATCTGTAAATGTAATGTGAAAAAAAAAACACATTAGCAAAATGTATTCTTTCCATTAAAATGCTTATTATATATAATGTACTTATGATCTTGTGTGCATGTATACATGCAAATACGTGTATATATGCACATATGTGTGTGTTCCAAAAGGGTTAGTCTGGCCATGTATTGCAAATGCAAGACAGCAAATCCATACCCTGAGTGATATATTGGTAACTTTAAGATAGTAAAGAACTCTAGTTTGGCCTACAGTACATTGAATAACTCCTCTGTGAGTGATTTATAGGAGTACCTGAACAAGAATTGCATTGGATAAAAAGGTGTGAAAGGGTTATGACTTTATGTGATGGAAGATCCACCCATGTGTATGAAATCACTGGTCCATCAAAGGATCAAAGTGAATGGGGACACAGGTCAGAGAGGGGAAGTGAATTGTTATTCAGCTACCTAAGAGCAGCAACAGCGTGAGAATTCAGGTGTTGTGTATCCTAGTCTAACTTTCTGGTATTCTTTACTACCTCCTTTTCAGGTCACCAGAACTATTTGTTTTCTGAAATAGGGAAATAACTTATCATCTTGAACAAGTAGAGAGGTGCAGCTAGGTGGCACCATAGTGGCCAAAGCACCAGGTTTGGAATCAGGAAGACTCATTTCCCTGAGTTTAAATCTGACCTTAGACACTTACTGTGTGATCCTGGCCAAGTCACTTAAACCTGTTTGCCTCAGTTTCCTCATCTGAAAAAGGAGCTGGAAAAGGAAATAGCAAATCATTCTAGTGTCTTTTCCAAGAAAAGCCCAAATGGGGCCATGAAGGATTAGATACAACTAAGAAACAACCAAACAACAACTTAAGTGATGAACTTGTTACTGAAAACCTTTCTTCTTTGAAAGAGACTGTCCCTGGTCTAGCCCCTTCAAAGACCTATCAGATTAAGAATGACCAATGGCAGAACCAAAACTTCTATTGGATAGCAGCTGGGTTTATTTCAAGATCTTATGTTAGAAGGCAGTCTGGGAAACTGGATAGGAAACTGACCTTGGAGTCATGGAAATGTGGGTGAAAATCTCCCCTCTAATTCCTACTTCTGTTAATTTGCACAAATTACTTCACATTTCAGTGTCCCAGGACATTCTTTAACACCATAAATTACTGCTGAAAGCTGATCTGCATTAGTGGGATAGGTTTCTGTACTGGAAGTTTCTTTCACAGCTGAAACCACTTCTGTCCCCTACTTGCTATCCACCATCTTCCAAGAAAGTGTTTTAGTCTTAATCTCCTCAGTTTGTTAATAAGACTTTTTTTGAGGCAATCAGGGTTAAGTGACTTGCCAAGGGTCACACAGTTAGTGACTGTCTAAGGACATATTTGAAGTCATGTACTCCTGACTCCAAGGCTGGCACTCTATTCAATTTGCCACTTAGCTGCCCCAGTTAATAATATTTCAATTTCCACTTTAGGATCCTACATTATATATCTAGAACTAGAAGGAACCTAAGATGACATCCAGTCCAACCCCCTTATTTTACAGAGGAGAAAACTAGACCCCAGGGAAGGTGACATGTCCAATTACTCAGACAAGAATTGTCAGAGGCAAGTTTTGAATCCTGGTCCTCTGATAGCATGTGTAGCAACCTCCTGGCCCCCTCAACTTGTCCTCATGTTCACAAACTACTACCTCGAAGTGTGATACTTTGTGTTCTAGAAACAACCCAACAATTCTATATTCCTAACACTTTATCTAATGGACCCCCACTTGTGTGTTTCTCACGAACAAACATCCAGAAGACACAAATAGTTCTTAGAAAGGGTATTTACTCAAAAGCCATAGCAAGAACAGTAGTTGTAACATATCCCCACCTCCGTAAACCTGGGGCATACTTTCTCACAAATAGACACTACATCCCTGGGACCAGTGAGATCAAACAACGGTAGTGAAGTACATGTTTAGAGTATATATGTAGTAAAGGCAACTCACAGCTCCTGGCCGTACAGGGCCTGGAAGACTTTTCTTTGCAGAGTCCTCATGTAGCTCTCTGGGGCTGCAAGCATCCCCACTCTATGGGTTGCTCAGGTGGTCTCCCAGAGTCTGCTCCTTTTCACAGTCTGGATCTCTTTGCTCCTGCCAGGGGTCGTGTTCTTTGAAGCTGCTTTCTCTGGCAGGTGACTGTCCCTCTGCATCTCTGTCTGAAACGTGTGTCTCTGTTCTACTTGGGTGGGACAGAGTCCCATTTGACTCCCCTTCAAAGCTATATCACTGATGTGAGTGGAGGAGAGAGAGAATTTCATTCCTGTACCCCACATAAGTCTTCTCCATGGGCAGCTCCATCTTTTACTTTCAGACTACTGAAATTCATCCAGTGTAGCTGCGTAAAGCCCCCCAGGGGTGGGGTTAATTAATTTTGTTAGACGATGCTGTTGTTCCCTTCTCTGGTTGATCAGAGGCGATATTGAACCTCATAAAGGGATCATGTTACATTTTGTTAACACATTGAAATCTCATCTTGTGTTACTCCATTCAGTGACTAGATCAATTGAACTTGATCTAAAGAATGCCATACCCTCCCCCTCCAAAACCCCAATGTACCAAGTCATTTCCCTAGGCAACATGCATAATATATAATAATAAAAACAACAGCTTCCCTTTACACAGCATTTCAAGGTTTGCAAAATGCTTTAGAAATATTCGCATTGGATGCATGTTTGCATTCTCTGCCTTCAGAGAAAAGAAAGATTAAAATACATTTTTAGTTTACTTTCTGGGGCTAGTGATAACTCTGAAGCCAAAATCCCAATGGTTATTTAACTTAATGTAAGAGAAAGATCCTATTTAAAGTGCAGGTAAGACAGTGAAAAATAATGCAGAACACATGGCATGAGAGTGATTTGCCTAAGTGATTCATGGCATTGATTTCTCAGAGATATTAATCATGAACAGAGAAGAATTAGAGTTTAGCTTGGCACTATTCATGTTAAAACGGTGCACTTGTCAAACCAAGCCTCTCTACCCTCCGAGTGATGAGTACAATATGTAAAGAAAAATGAAACTGACTCATTTGTGTTATTTGTGTATTTGCTTTATTATACCAAACTTTGCTCTGGGTGCTGGAGAAAGTAATTTATCTCAAAGTCATTTTTCCATTCTTCCTGCTGGAATATGAAGATGAACCGATAGCTTAGAAGTCTTGTTCAGGCAATACATTTAGAAAGGTAGCTAGACACATCCAAGTGCATCTCAATGTTAATCTCCCATTGTAACATTAATACAAATGCAATATATAAAAATCCTCAAAAAGACATAAAAGTCAAGGTTTTATCTCATCTTAATATCTCGAAATGAATGGGATTATGAATTTCTTTTGTATTGTTTTATATCAATACAAGATGTGAAAATATTCAGAAGTTGGAAAAATTAAGTTTAGGGAAGATTTTACCCTTCATTGGACTTTTAAAGTGGTTTGAATTGTTTGTCTTTTGGATTGTGATCTTCTGTTCTAAGCTCTGGCTGGGTTTCTCAGTAAATGTCAGAAACTATTCACTCTTCAGACTATATGATTTCTTTTTCTTTGGTGAAGGACATTTTTAAAAAAAGGTATTCACAGTCAGTAGAAATGTCCTTGTGACAAGAGACAAACTTAAAAATTTTTTTCTTTGTCACTGTCCATCTTTCAGTAAGAAGCATAGCCTAGGGTCAAGGATCCATGCTTCAGATGGACTTCTAATATGAAAGTAAACAAAAGCAGCTCTGAATTCTGTTTTCCCTCTGTGAAATGCTAGAATCAGGAAAGGCAGTCATTCTCTCTGCTCCTGCAGCTAACCCAGCCTGGGGGAGTATGATACATGCAGACACACACACACACACACACACACACACACACACACACAGCATCATCTGCCTACTCCATCATGCTAAATATATACAAAGTAATTTCATTTTGAAACAAATATTTATCAATAATTTTTGCATTCACATTTTCTATATTTTCCAATGTAGCCCTCTTACCACCTCTATTATTCCCTTAAAACAGAGAATAAAAAGAAGGTAAGAACAGTTAAGAAAAAAATAACCAACAACTCCCCCCACACATACACACACACACAACTTGATATTGTATGCAGTGATCCACATTTATAGTCCCGTACCTTTGCAAAGAAGTGAGTGGAGTTACCTTCTTAGATTTTTTTCCCCCAAGGCAAAATTTGGTCACTAAAATTTCTCAAAATTTCACTTGAATTATTTTGCTTTTGTTGCTTTTTCCATTTGCATTGTTTACACAAGGTAAATTCTAGAGGGAGAGAGGGTTAACAACTAGGGATAGGAAGGGAAAGCTTTATCATGGAGTTGGTACCTCTGTTGTCTTTGAAAGAAAGTAGGGATTCTATTTAAAGAAGCCACTGTAGACAACCCTAATGGAGTCAAAGGCTGGTCTTGATCCCTTACTACTATCATTCATGTCTGGGGATTCATTGATGCCTATCTTCCATAATAAGCAAGGGAGAGAGGATAAAGGTGATCTCAATCCTGCTATTTTTGTAGCTACCCCCAAAACACCAAATTTCTTGAGATGCCTAGCCAGTCTATTTCCATGATTAATAAAAGTAACACATTTCCTTCCCCATTGGCCACTATGGATTTCCATGACTTGGGTTGTCTCTACATGGCAGCTACCACTTGTATGGATTTCCATTCTGGAAATGGTTCTACATTCTGGTTTCCTGTGTTTGGCATGTTCTTGAACTTTGTTGGTCCTTTTAGTGACCCATTAGGAAAATAAACATAAATTTCCAGTTGAATGAGGATTTTAGGTTTGGGCCATTCACAAATCTATTTAAGCAAGCTTTGAGTCTGGAATGCCTCATGTAGAAGAGGCAATATGAGTGAATAGATGTGGGGGTGGGTGAATTTGTTATATTTAAATTGGGTAGTTTGATATAAAGATATCCACTGTCTCAAGCTTTATGTATTTTAGTAAAACAATCTGATCTTATTATTAAAAGGTAGCATGGGACAATGGACACTGTTGAACTTGGATTTGAATGCCACCTCAGACACTAGCTATGGGGCTTTTAACAAGACAGATAGATATCCCTTCTGAACTTCAGTTTCTTCATCTGCAAGATGGAGTTCATAACAACCTGCTGCAGAGGTAGTGTGTTGTAATGGGAGACAGCTGGCCATGAAGGCAGGCTCCTAATTATCAGATCTGCTTATCTTTTCTCGGTTGTTTTCCCTCTTGGCCTGTCTGCTGTGTGTGACACAGTTAACCACCCTCACCTCCAGTATGCTCTTTTGTCCTTTGAGTTTTCATGACACTACTCTGTTCAGTTTCTCCTCCACCTGTCTGACCTCTCCTTCTCAGGCTCTGTTGCTGATCACTGGTCATATCACATACCCTGATGTTGGGTCACAGTGTTCTACTCTGGGCCACTTTTTTTTCTTTCTACATTATCTCCCTTGGTGACTCCCATTAGCTCCCATGGGTTTAATTAGCATCTCTATGCCTATAACTCCCAGATCTAGATCTCCTGACCCAGTCTTCCTCCTGAGATCCAGTCCCATATCAAATGCCCTACTAGACTTTCCAAACTGAAACATTCAGAATCATCTTAAACTCAACATGCACCAACTATTAATAACTCACTGTCTTTAACCTTCAGCCCACCTTTCTACCAAACCTCCCTATCTTGAGTAGATGGCCCTACCATTCTTTCAGTCTCCCAACTTTATAACCTTGACATGACCATTACTCCACACTCTCCCTCACCCTACACAGACAGACAGTTGTCAAATCTTTTTGTTTCTACCTCCACAGCACCCTAATATGAATCTCTTCTCTCTACTTCCATGGCTATCTCCTCTCTGGCCCTCCTCCTCCTCTGCCACCTGGATTCTTCAGCCTGGGCCTTCACTAGACCATCCTCCACAGAAATGCTAGAAGAATTTTCCTTCAGTGTAGATGTGAACACATCAGTCTTCTACTCAATGAAGTCCAGTGGCTCCCTATTATCAGGATTTCTAGGATAAAATATAAGCTAACTCCTCGGTTTGACTTTTAAAATCCTTTATAACCTCGCCCCAATCTATATTTCCAGTCTTATTATCCCCTTCCTATACATTGTGGTAGAGCCAAATTAGCCTTCCCTCAATAAAGACAGCTACGTGACACAGTGGATAGATTGCCAGCCCTAGAGTCAGTAGGACCCGAGTTCAAATCCAGCCTCAGATACTTACTAATTGTATAACCTTGGAAGAGTCACCTCACCAATTTCTTCAGCTGTAAAATGAAGTGGAGAAGGAAATGACAAACAACTCCAGTATCTGGAATCATAAAGAGATGGCAGCAGCTGAAAACAAGTAACCAACAACAAACACCTTTTTTCTGTTCTTCCCACACAGTTCCCTTTCATCTCTGTGCCTTTGCAATGACTGCCCCATTTCTAGAATGCACTGCCACCTCACCTTTGCCTCCTAGCATCCCTCCCTCCTCTTGAGAGTCAGATCAAGCACTGCCTTTTACATAAAACCTTTACTGATTCCCTCCCCCACTCCCACCCCCAAAACCCTTCCCAGGGCCCCCTCTCCCTACCTTGTATTTATATCATATTTATTCTGTATATATTTACTGTAGTCATGTACATGTTATCTCATCCACAGAATGTAAGCTCCTTGAGGGCAGGGACTGTTTAAAACATTTTGTCTTTGTATCCTCAGCATTTAGCACAATGCCTGACCAAAGTAGGTGCTTGATAGAAGCTGATGAAATTGAAACATCATAGGCTTGCAGTGAGTCCTAAATGAAATAGTCTTTATAAAGTTCTCTACAAACATTAAAATTCTATATAAATGTCAGTTAAGCTCACTTGATAACAAATGCTTTTGGGTCATAGCAGAGAGAGCAGCAATTTATAGGGAAACTACAGTACAATCATGATCCATCTAAGTTTTATTCCCTTGTGAGAAAAGAGTCAATTGAACAGATCAGTGTTATTTCCAAGTATTTATGGTTCAGTAAATGAATTCTCTTGGAAATGCAGAATTTCAAGCTCCCTTAATTTAATGCTATGCCCAGGAAACCTATTCAGCTAATCAGATATTGGGGTTGCTATCTTTCCATCTTTTTTTTACACGTCAGAGTTGGTACTTTGACAAAAATCAATTGTTACTCATATAAGTAAATCTTGGTGCTGAGTTCCAGCACAAGACTAGGCACATAGTAGGTTTCAAGAAATGTTGTTTGTCTTTTGTTCTTGAAGAGGTCCACTTGATGGGGGTGCTTAGAAGTGGGGTCCAAGCACCCCATCACACTGTTGGATTAACAAGTTAGGCATCAGGTTTAGAACAGCCTATTTAATTAAGAGTTCAATATTAAAAATAATACTATGTACAGGGCTCTGCTCTGGATGCTGGGGAGGTCTCAGGTTTATGTAAGAAATAGTCTTTTACCTAACTGAACTAACAATCCGGGTGTGGATGTGGCATGTACACACATAAATATAATAGAAAACAATACATGATAAGCGCATGAGAGACATATGGATAGAGTCATATGCTAGGTCTCAAGGGTCATGCTCAAGGTCATGCTCAAGTCGGGGGACTTGGGGGCTTCCTAATTTAACTAGTCTTTAATGAATGAATAGACACTTGACTTGTAGGGACGAGGGGCATCATTCCAGTACAAGGAAGAGTATGAAGAGAGACAAGGAGGCAAGAAAACACAAGGAACATATGGAGCATAGGCTCTAGTTTGGTGTATGTGGAAGGGAGTGCTAATAGAGAAAGCTAGAAAGGCAGGATGACTTTACATTGGGAAAGGCTGCGAATGTCAGTCTAGGGAGTTCAAATTTTACATAATAGGGAACTGTAGAAGGAATTTGAACAGAAGTGTGACATGACTATGTCTATGGGGTAAAAAGGAAGGAAGGAAGGAAGGAAGAGAGGGAGGGAGGGAAGAAGGAAAGAAATGCAGGAAGGACAAAGAAAGAAACACTTAAGTGCCTACTGGGTACCAAGCACTGTGCTAAAGACTTTACAAATATGTCATTTGATCCTTATAGCAACCTTGGGAAGTAGATACTATTCCCCCCCCCCCCCATTTTCCAGATGAGAAAACTGAGGCAGAAAGCACCTGTGACTTGCCCAGGGTCACATTGTTAGTAACTGTCTGATGCCAGTTTTGAGCTCAGGTCTTCCTAACTCTGGCCCAACATTCTGCCCACTAGGCCACCTTGCTGTTTGGAAGAATCAAGGCCAGTCACTTAAACTCTCTCAGGCTCAATTTTTTCATATGTAAAATGGTGAGGAGTAATTAAATTCAGTGGCCCTCAAGGTGCCTTCCAGCTCTAACTCTGTGATTCTATGGATCAGTCCTAAGGATTATTGGGAGGGCAGGGTTGGGGCATAGAATTGGAGCTGACTGCATTGTTCTAGGGGTAAGCTAGGTGGTGCAGTGGATAGGGTACCCCATCTGCAGTCAGGAAGACCTGGTCTCAAACACTTACTAAATGTATGACCAAGGGCCAGTTATTTAACCCCAATTTGCATCAGCTCTTCATCTGTAAAATGGGGATACACTGGAGAAAGAAATTACAAACCAACTCCAGTATCTTTGCTGAGAAAACTCTATGGACATAGAATCGGATACAAGTGAACAACAACACATTATACTAGCTTCATGACTAGTTTCTAGAACACTAACATCCTTCCTCTCCCTATGTTTATGTAAATTTTGATCACCCTTCAAGGACAAGCTCAAGCTCAGCATTTTCTTTCTTTTTTTAAATAGTATTTTATTTTCTTTCTCCAATTAATGTCAAGACAATCTTTAGTGTTAATTTTTATAAGATTTTGAGTTCCAAATTCTTCTCATTCCCTCCCCTCCTTGCTTCTGAAAATAGTAGACAATTTGATATAAATTATATATGTGCTATCATGCAAAACATCTCCATATTGATTACAGGTGTGAAAGAAGAAATGCCTTGATCTGCATTCAGAGTCTATCAGCTATTTACCTGGATGTAGATAGCATTTTCCTTTGTGAGTCCTTTGTATTTGTCTTCGATCATTGTGTCGATGAGAAGAGCTGAGTCATTCATAGCTGATCATCACACAATGTTGCAGATGCTGTGTACAAACGCTTTCCTGGTTCTGCCCATTTCATTTTGCATCAGTTCATACAAGTCTTTCCAGGTTTTCTTGAAATCTGCCTGTTCATCATTTCTTTTTATTTCCCTTTTTTTTTTTTTTTTTGGAGAGGAATTGGGGTTGACTTCCCCAAGGTCACATGGCCTAGTTAAATGTTAAGTGTCTGAGGCTGAATTTGAACTCATGTCCTCCTGGGATTTGAACTTAGGTCCTCTTGAGTACAGGGCTGGTGCTCTATTCACTGTGCCACCTAGCTGCCCCTATGTTCATGATTTCTTATTACACAATAGTGCAATAACATTCATATACCACAGCTTGTTCAGCTATTCCCCAATTGATGGGTATCCCCTCAATTTCCAATGTTTTGCTACCAAAAAAAGGGCTGTTAAAAGTATTTTTGCACATGTATGTCCTTTCCCCTTTTTTATGAGCTCTTTGGGATACAAACCTAAGAGTGGCATTACTGGATCAAAGGGTATGCACAGGTATGTTACCCTTTAAAGTTCAACATTTTCAAGGAAGCCTCCCTTGACACTTTAACCTCACAATAAATGCAGAACTTGAGGGCTAGATCTGTGCCTAGGAATAGGCAAGATGGGCAGTTGCCCACAGTACCACATACAGCAGGGAAAAAGAGGGATACTTTTTACAAGTGCCCATTTTTTAATGCTAGATGGCATTCTTCTCTACATGGCACACAGTTATTTTGTCATAAGTCAAATCAAATCTCTAAGAGAGACTTTCAGGTGGAAAAATAGAGTTATCCTTTTTTACTCTAGAGGGTAAAAACAATGCAAGGTGCATTGAGGTAATTCATTAAAAACAATGAAGGTGAAAAGAGGTAATTCATTGAAGAAAAATCTTCCCAAGTATTAGAGCCATTCCAAACCAGAATGGACTGTCTAAGGGAAGCAGTGGGTTTCCTCTCACTGGAGGTCTTGAAGCAAACACTGGATGACCATTTGTCAAATGTGTTGGGATGGGGGGGTGGGTGGTTCTTTTTCTAATGTGTGTGGACCTGGTGGTCGATAAGGTCACTTCAAATTCTGCAATTCAATGAGAGTTCAAAGCCACCAAAGCACAGTAACCTTCAGAGGCTACAACTTTCAGATGCATGGAGGTGAGGACAGTTTTCAGAATGTCCCTAGGGTGCCTGAATATTTTGCACATCTGATTTGTACAACTCCCTGGAATATCTTGTCTGATAACTCATTTGTCTACTACCCTGACATGTTCCTCTTCATGTAGATTCTAAGTTCCTCGAGAACAGAAGCAGTGCTCAGAAGTTCCAGTAGTATACTGTTCAATATCCATCACATAGCACATGCTCAATCAGCTGTGAAGAAGCATTTATAAAAGTGCTTAGTATTTACTAGCTAAGCCCTGGGGATACAAAAGAAAACAAAACCATCCTGACCCTCAAAAGGAGCTCAGAATCTAGTGGGAAAAGACAACACACAAACTAGCTATAAACATATAAGATATACACAATGTGAGTGCGAGGCCATCAGTCCTCGATGGGTGATTGATGGATAATATTGTTCTCAATTATATATTGCTTTAAGGTTTGCAAAGCATTTTACATAGATTATATTCTTTAAAATTTATAATAATCCCGTGAAATCAGTGCTGCAGGTATTGTTATCTAAGAAATCAAGACTGAGAAAGAAATATTTGACTTGTATATTATACATGTCAGAGGCAAGGTTCAAAGCCTCCGTTGACTCCAAGGTGGCATCTCCACTAGCCCTCCACTCCCCAAGGTCAGAACTGAGGTTTCAACTTTTGAGAAGCTTGGTTGGGGAAATCACTCTGGCACAGAATGTGCCCGGTGCTAGGGTGGCTGCTTTCCCATTTGCTCAGGAATAATTGGTCAGTGGACTTCCCCTCCTACTGCTCAGTCTTGGTTAAAGCCTCAACTTCCATCTGTTCCTAATGAAGCCTTTTCAGTGGCTCAGTCTCGACAATTTAGCAATTACTTTCAGGAGAAAATTGTTTCCATTAGGGTTGAGTTTCCACCTCTCCAGCTGTTAAATTGGGGACACTGTGTGCCTCACATGGAAGTCATTCAGGCACTATTTGCTAAGCTCCTTTATAGAAGTTAGTTGAAAATGGACAACACAGATTTTGGGCCACCTGCTGTTCAGACTCTCTTCTCCATGGCTTAAAGAAAGAGCTAGGTATGTCCTCCCAGGGACACCTCTGTGAAACCATAATTCTGTCCTGGTCTCCCAGTTCTCTTCCTATGTCCTTAATCATTTTTAAGAGGCCAATTCTTCTAGACTGGGTTCCTGTTTTAACTTGCTCTCCTGACAGTTATTTTAAAAAAGAAAACAAGGCAGGATTTAAGGGTCTTTAAAAGAGATCTATTTTAGCCAAAGGTGAAACTTCAGCTAGTTTCAAAGCTGGTAGGACTCACTCATGAATTGGGATTTTACTTACTTTCTGTTCTAAAGGTAATTATTTGTTAGGTGGGGTGAGAATTTATGAGGTTTCATTTCAGGGCTTAGAACGACAAAACCTTGACTGAGTCTGAATCTCTACCAGGAAATACAAGTGACTGGAAAATTTAAACACTTTTTCATTTACTCATGGGCTTGAATGATTTTCTAAAGCCCAGGCAGACTAATTTCCTAAAAGGGAACTAATAATTAGCCTTAATCAAATGAAATATTTGTAAAGCATTTAATACAGTGCCAGGCATACAGCAGTCACTTAATAAATGCTTCTTTCTTCACCTTGACAGCAGAAGTAAAAACAGAAACCTTTATTTCTTAACTTACTAATTATTTTTTCCTGTTCCATTATTCCTAAACATTAACTGGTGTTGAATAAATATTCCACATATCTATAAAGAAAAGTCATGAATTGTGGTGAAGTTGAAACATTTTTTCTTCTCGCTATCATTTTAATGATTATAATATTTGCATTCCTTTAATAAATAATACATTTCTGCATGATATATCTTCATTCCAATGCTTGAATGTGAATCTTTGACTGTAATATGCAATAGTGCATTTATGCCTTGGGGCCTAATGTATATCTTCCCATTGCCCTTTAGGCCAATGGAAATTTTGATCCATCAAAGATTGCGTTGTTTCCATAACTCTTATCATTGGCAGAATATTGGTGTTAAAAGGATATATAATGGAGACTTATTCAAGATACTAGGATCAAAGAGAGCCAGAATCTTTACATGTTTATACACACACACACACACACACACACACACACATACACACACACCAAAAAGAAGAGAAATGACTAAAAAAACCCAAGAAAAATAAAAACCAACCACAAATTTTAGATAAACACAGCAAACAAATAAATAATATGAATCTGATTTTAAAATACTGCAGGGAAACTGAATAATGTAATGATCCAAAGTGACAGATGAAAAAAGAAATCACAAAAGATATCCCCAAAGAGATACTCAAATGGATAAGCAACCCAGTCAAAGAAGTTTAGCAAGAATTGGTAAAACTGGGAAAACCAAAGATTCAGTAAAAGATTAGCTTGAAGAAAATCTCAAAATCACATAGATTAAGAAAAAAAAATTAAAAATATCAAGGAATGGGGCAGCTAGGTGGCGCAGTGAGTAAGAGCCTTGGAGCTGGGATGACCGGAGTTCGAATCCGGCCTCACACACAAATAATGACTGGCCATGTAACCTTGAGCAAGTTACTTAACCCCAACTGCTTTAAAAAAAATATCAAGGAAGAAAGAGGAAATAACGAAGTGAAACGACCACTATGAAGAAGATATAGATTCTAAATCTCTTTGGCTGGTCCTTCTTCAGAAGCATCATATCCCAACATGGTGGGTAATTCTGTCCTGGTCATTCTCTCCACCCTCTCGCTTGATGATCCATCAGTTTCTACAGTGATCAACTCTATGCTGATGAGTCCCAGATGTATATATCTGTCCCTATTCTCCCTTTTGTATTCTAGTTGCATATCTCCAACTGCCTGTTAGACCTTTAAAATTGGATATCCCAGCAACCTTTCATTTGCCTTACAGCTCCATTCTAAGGACCATGGGACCTTTCCATCTGACATGCAGCTGAAACCTTCCATATATGTCATCTCCCTTATTGAACTGTGAGGTCCCTGAAAGCAGAGATTGTATTATAAGTCTATCCATTCCCTTCACCCACCTCCAACATATACCTCTTCCTAACTTCTCCATTTCAACTGATTGTCCCCACCATCCTTTCTGACACCTAACTTTACAACTTCTATACAAACCTCAACTCAGCATTTGCCTCATTGTGTGTATCCAATTAATTGCCAACTCTACCTTCACATCTCTCAAATCCATCCCTTCCTTTTTACTCAGCTACCATGCTAGTTTAGACCCTCCTTACAACTTGTGTGGATTATTATAATGGGATCCTAACTGGTTTTTCTTAAATAAGAATATCCTGTATAACAACTTGTGAATGGCCATATCACCTCCCCTTTAAAGCCTCCAAGTGATGGGAGAACCCACTACCCTTCAAAGAAGTCCATTCATTTTAGACAGTTCTAATTTTCAGGAAGTCTTTTTATTAATTTGAATCAAAATCTAACTCTTTGTGCCTTTTGTTTATTGCTCTTAACTCTGTCCTCTAGAGCCAAACAAAACAGACATAATCCGTTTTTCACATGGCAGCCCTTCAAATACTTGGAAGACAGCTCTCATGTCTAATCCAACCCAACAAATATTTATTAAGTATTGATTATACACCAGGCACTGTGCTAGATACTTAAGATAAAAAAAATTAGCTGGCATTTATACAGTACTTACAGCTTTTCAAAGCATTTTATATGTATTGTTTCATTTCTTCCTACTCACAACACTGGGAGGTTACTCATTTTGTAGATGAGGACACTGGAGCTAAGATAAACTAACACTTCCTATTCTAGCTCATTTTACAGATGAGGAATTTGAGGTGAACAGGATTAAGTGAATTGTCCAGGATCACATAGCTAGTAAATGTCTGAGGGAAGAGTTTGACTCAGGGAGTGGCTAGGTGGTGCAATGAGTAGAGCACTGGCCCTGGAGTCAGAAGGCCTGAGTTCAAATTGGGCCTCAGACACTTAACACCAAAACTAGCCATGTGACCTTGGGCAAGTCACTTAACCCCAATTGCCCTCCAAAAAGCAAAAAAGAGAGAGTCTCTTTGACTCCAAATCCAATATTCTAGTCACTATGATGTCTAGTTTCCTTAAAGATATTTTTTTTAAGTTCCTGTCCTCAGGAAGCTTACTGTCTATTATATAATCTACCTCAGGCTCCATTTTTCCTAGACTAAATATTGTGGTTCTGAGTCTCCTTGCCACTCTGGTCATCTTCCTCCAAGGACAAAGAAAACAATTCATTGACTTAGGATTTTTCTATGAGTTTTTTTAGATGCCATCATAGTCAAAGCAGCTGCAGTATAATAAGCCCCAAAGTACAGATGCAGTGATGTCCAGTCCTCTGTATAAATACATAGCAAATGGTGGTGGAATTTGGGAAAGCCTCATGGAGGGAGTTGTATTTCATAGTAGGCTCATAGGCATGACTGTGAATATTCACTGATGTTATGAGCTCCCTCTGTCTCTAGTGGGGTATTTTAGAAGGAGTTGTTTCTCTCCTGTTTCCTCCATGCCCTGGAAAGATTTCCTGGTATTGTTGTTCAAAATCATTGGGAGATGTTCTTTATTTCAAACAATCAAGCTTTCCTCTTAGAACGATTTTTCTTGGCTTTCTTCAGTACTGGTAAATCTAGAGAATGAGCATACCTAGTTACCTACTTACCCATTGGGAAAACCTAACAAAAGGACAGCAGCTGACTTTCTTGACTTGAATGCAGCCAGTGTTTTTTTTTTTAATTCAATGCAACTCAACTCACCAATTATGTATTTAGCACCTGCTATGTGCAAGGCACTCTGCTAAGGCTGAAGACGCAGAAATAAAAACAAAATGGCCTTACCTTTGAGAAGCGTGCTGCTGTCTTCCTGGGGTTTTAACGTGGATACAGATAATTGAAAATAAATTATAAATGAAGTCATTTTGGAAGGGATGATTAGTTGTGGGGGTGGAGTAGGCATAAAGAGATAGCACCTGAGCTTAGTCTTGAAGGAACCTAGTGATCTAAGAGGTAGAAATGAAGGGCATGTACATTCTAGGGATGTGGGTGGCATGAGTGCAAAGGTAAAGAGACTGGAACAGAGAAGGGATAAAGAGGAATAATAGGCAATATTATAGGAAAAGGAGATGAGAGACAAATTGTTGTTGTTATCGAGTCATATCTGACTTTTTGTGAGCCCATTTGGGGTTTTCTTGGCAAAGATATTGGAGTGGTTTGTCACTTCCTACGCTGGCTAATTTTATAGATAAGGAATCTGATGTGAACAGGATTAAGTGAATTGCCCGGGATCACATAGCTAGCAAATGTCTGAGGCCAGAACTCAGCAAGAAGAGTCTTTCTCACTCTAGCCCCTGTATCCAACCACTATGCTACCTAGTGGCTCAAATTATAGCAGACTTCAAATTTGAAGTTGATGAATTTGAAAATTTTTCTTCTGTAGATAATAGGGAGCCATCAAAACTCCTTGAGAAGGAAAGTGCACAGTTGCAGGAATATCAGTTTGGAAGCTATATGGAGTATGATTTGATGAGGGGAGAAACTAGAAGGTGAAAGACCTATAGGGAGTCACAGACCAAAGGGAATGGTCCCAACTGTTACTGAATAACTTTTATGTTCAATTCATTGCCTTTGGTGACTTAGTGTCTAAGAAATTATACTATTCTAAGTGAATTCCTCATTTTTTTGTGTTGAATCATGGACCTCCTTGTTTTGATAATATCTGTGACTAATTTTTAGTCATAAATTTTAGTCTGGACTTTATGTCTAATATATCTAATTTTAGGTCTATGCTTTGTATCTACCGTAAATCTACATAGACATGGTCCCCCATGAGATTTTGTTATTAGGCACAAGTATTCCACTCCACTAATTAGAAACTCTGACATTCGTCTATCTGATCATAACCTCTCTCATTATTCTACCTTTCCCTATGCTTCTCTACTGACATTTTTCCTTTGCCATGATCAAGACCTCTCTTCTCCCTACCCTTCAGAAGATTCTCTGCTCATTAGTCCTTTTTTAACTTCACTTTCCTCCCTCTCCAGCCTCAACCCAATATTTAGCCATTTAAACCCAGCACCATCCTCTGTTTTTGAATCCCTTACCCCTTTGTCTTACTATTGCCAAACCTCAACTTTGGGATACTCCAACTTTTGCTTCCTCCACTTCTCCTCGCAAGTCACTGAATGAAAATAGAGGAAGTCCCCAAACCATGCTGAATGGGAACATTACAAATAGATGTTATTCAACCTAACTGGGCCCTCACTGAAGCAAGACAATCCTTTTATTACTCTCCAATTGATTCTCTGTCTCACCTCCCACAGAGGCTACTCCAGATTTCATGTCATTTCCACCTCCAGCTTTCTGCTACATATCTAACTCCCCCCACTGACCTTAGCTGAGAACCTTGCCTCTTATTTTACCAAAAAAAAAAATGAAGTCATCCAACATTAGCTCTCTCTTCTCCTATTCTCTTCATCCCAAAATCCCTTAAAATCATCTCCCATGCTCCCTTTTTTTCCTAGCCTGTGACGAAGAGGTGGCTCTTCTCTTTGCCAAGACCAACCCCACTACATGTGTGTTTTATCCATTCTCTTCCATATTCTGCAGTAAATGCCATTCTCAATTATCAACCTTCTCTCTTGAATCTTCCACGTCCCCATATTTAACTAGTAGTTCCTTCTCTACTGCCTTGAAACATACTCAAGTTTCCCTGATTCTTAGAAACTTTCACTAGATCCTACCAAATTATCTATATCTCTCCTACATCTTTCTTCTTAATTTATACTTGCTTCATATGAAAACTCTACCATGGTGTTGATAAACAATAATAAATAAACCTCTTCTTTTATAGCAATTCCTAAATCGGGAATGGTTCCCATGGATTGTGGGAAAGTATTGGGTTTGGAGTTTGGGGAATCTGGCTCTGTTGCTTGATAGCTGTATGACTTTGGACTTTGCCTCTCTAAGTTTCCTTCTAGTTCTAAATCTATGATCTTTCTCTTGAAAGCACTTCCAAATTATATGGAAGAAAACAGAGGTCACATTTGGCTAAAGTCTGTCAGACATTTATTATTTTATAGGCGTTTTGCTTGGAGATGACTTCTGGCCAACCGATTTTCCCCTGTTTATCAGAAAATTCTATAACTGAAGAAATTTCCAATTCACAATTACATATACCAAGAAGATGAAGAAATTCCACAGTAATGAAGGGACAAAAGTACATGGTTTTCAATTGTTTGTCAAAGGAAACAATGGTAGTGTGGTCATCCTTGAGGAGGCTGACATCTCTGAAAACTAAATCAACTCCATCTTTTGATTTGGTGAAAGGTTTTGACTTCTCAGGGGATTAAGAATATACCTAAGCTAATCTGTTTATTGAATCCAGACAGATAAAGACTAGAGAGTACTCAGACACTGTTACAACCCTACAACCCTAATTCTGAATCTTGCAACACAATAGAGGTCTTAGTGCCGTGGGCTTCAAAGTTTCATTGTTCCTAACAACCACCCTTAGGATGATAGCCATTTTCCCAATTTAGCAATCCTATATAGTTAAAAAATTCTCATGAATCAATGATGACCAACTGACTAAAACACAAAGAGAATTCAATGACCTGGGATTCTGTAGACTAGAGAAGAAAGAGCACTGGACTAAATCAATAACTAATATCACATAGTGCTTTAAGGTATACAAAGCACTATGTTATCTCATTTTGGTAGCTCATAGCAACTCTGTGAAGGAAGTGTATTATTATTCCCATTTTGTAGAAGAAAAAAACTAAGGCCCAGAGAAGTTATATCACTCTCCCAGAGCTATAAAACTGGTATGGTTCTGAAGCAGAATTTTTGTTCAAGTCTTGATTCTAAATCCAGTATTCTATCCATTAAACTGATTTTGATTCCTAGCTCTATGATTAGTTGTGTGACCACATGGAAGCTTCTTTCAGCCTCAGCT
Source organism: Gymnobelideus leadbeateri (assembly GCA_011680675.1). Taxonomy (NCBI): domain Eukaryota; kingdom Metazoa; phylum Chordata; class Mammalia; order Diprotodontia; family Petauridae; genus Gymnobelideus; species Gymnobelideus leadbeateri. The sequence continues at coordinate 27,989 of WOXC01003214.1, read as the reverse complement.
TTCTCATCTGGAAAATGGAGCTGCCTAACTCATTCTCAACTCACAGGGTTATAGAGAGGAAAGGGCTTCAGAAATCTTAAAACAGGACAGAATTGAGAGCTATTATTGTCACTCATACAACAAAAAATGACTGAAAACAACAAAAATTAATCATCTGGGTATTATAGGAAAGAACCCTGTCAGTCATTATTAAAAGATAAAGCCAGAGCAAGAAACATTATTTTTATAATAATGCAAAGACATTCTCATTTTGAATACAGTAAGCATCAATAGATATAACCCATGTAAGCAAAAATTATTTAGGTTGGGTCATGGGTCTTAGTGACCTCTTAAGGTCTTCCCAGATCTAAATCTTTGACCCTTGGGGGTCTTAGTTTCCTTATGTTGGGAATGAGAGAGTTGGAGTAAATGAAATGATCTCTAAGGTTTCTTTCATACCTAAATGTATGACCCTACGATCCTCTAGTCCAGTGGTTCTCAAGCTTTTTAGTCTTAGGATTCCTTTCTACTCTTAAAAATTATTGAAAACATCATGTTCCCCATGAAAGGGGTCTTCAGACCACACTTTGAGAACCATTACTCCAAGTTTTTTTTGACATTTTGTGGGTCCCAGGAATTCTTTTTTTTCTATAAGATCAGACCACTCTACTTTTACTCAATCAAACAAGCATTTATTATGCACCTGTTGCATACCAGGTGCTATGGTAAGTTCAGGGCACTCAAAGAATATTTCATTTTGCTAATATATCTTATAAAATGCATATGGGATATTATATAGTGATTTTAATGACCTCAGGATTCTCTCTGAGATGCAGTGCCGTCTTTTTAGCACAATATATTCTTTTTGTGATGCTATATTACTGTGAAACATGGAATTCCACACCTTCTGAAGACTACATGTTGCAAATTATTCAAAAAGGCAACAGGGAGACCTTGGTGGTCTATTCTTTCCACTGTGCTGCCACCTGCTGGCGTCTTCTGCTGGTGGGCAGGAATAGACTTCATCTTGATATGTAAGGAAAGAAGACTGAGACCTAAGGTCATCAGATCATATTTAGGGCTGGGAGGGACCTCAGAGACCATTTAGTCTGACCTCATTTTGCAGATGAGGAAACTGAGGACCAGACGGAAGTGACTTGCCCATGGTCACACAGCTGCTAGGTGTCAGAATCAGGATTTAAGCCCAGGTTTTTACTGACCCTAAAGCTGGATGCTAATTTGAGGCAGGCCTGTATTCCCCCACTCAGATTGATGAAGAGATCCAGGTGCACTGATCAATAGAGGATTACACTCTCACCACACCACTTTACTTGGGCCGCTCAGCAAATTGGTTGATAGGCTTCAGCTCATTTGAAACTCTGCACCCTGGGCTGCCTGCCTATTGCCCATCGTGGCAGCACATCATTCCTGGCCCCTGGCCTCTGTATTGGCTAGCTGTCAGCCTCCTCATTGATTTTAAATTTTATTATTGGCTTTTAGAGCACTCCAGGGCCTGAGGCTTTCCTTCACCATTGATTTGCTTGTTCCCCACTGAGAGGATGAGCTCTGAGATCTTCATCCACTGGCCACTGACCAAGGCCATCAGTTGTTTTTTATTCTCTGGTTCTTTGCTTACTCGGGACAGAGTAGGATGAGGAAGGGGAGGGGAGCCCTCAATTCTTCCTGACATCCCTGGTGCTGACTCATCACTGGCTCCAAGTAAAGTTCAAAGCCTCCTTATTTACCATGACCTACTTCTCTGGCTCAGAGACACATTCTTCAGTTTGTAAAGGGCATTAGGGGGCCTTCCTTCATAAAAAAGTTGTCATGTAAGAATTGTACTAGGTGACAAAGAGGAGGAATGTTTCACTGTGTGCTTGGGAAGCTGGCCCTCTCTTTCCCAGTGATTTCCCTGCCTTTTGTTCCTCAGCCCCAAGGGCGCCAAAAGTAGCACATTACCTCTCCCACTTTCCCTACTCCTGCTCCTTTTCCCAGAGAAGGGGATACTTCAATGGAAAAACTTCATCCATGCTTTTAAACCCCAAGGATTTATCTGCCATCAAGGACAGTTCCAAGCATTTAGGTCAGAAATGGAGAATTTATTTTTTGGATGGAAAGTACTGCTAAATTGAGGAAAGGGCAACTCATATAGGTGGTGAGAATTTTCATTTTTGTAGGGAGGTTAAAAAATAGGACAGATAGATATTCATTCTTCTAGGAAGCTTTAAATGTAGGGCTAGATAATCTTTTGAAATTCTTTCTAATCTTGGGACTCTTAGCCTTGAGGTTATTACTTCTGTAACACTCCTCCTCATTAAATAAAATTCAAAGGTTTATGGGGGACTTTGTTTCCAGCAGGAAAAGAGGACAGAGGACAACAAACCTACCCTGTCACTTTCACCTAGTCTTGCTAGGTGAAGGTCCCAAAATGATTGGTATGGGCCCTGGGGACTGATGGGACTTGTAGATAATTTTCTCACCCTAATTCAAAGAGTAGTATCGATTCTAGGAAGCCCACCTGAGGCAGAAGGAAAATTGTTTAAAAATAGCTCCTAATGGTTAAGGACTTTTTTGGTTGTTTAGTTCTCTGGGTTTGAATTACCAAAAATTGAGATAGCCTTTGGGACTAGGGAGCAAAAGAACAGTCTCCCCACTCCCCCTCCCCATAGAGAAAAGGCTGCATTTTAGAAGCAAGTAGCAATGGCAAGACACGGCACAGAACAGCTCTGCAGAGACAGCAGCAGGTGGCCACATAGCTGAAGGATTAGATAAGCAAAGACCTCAGCATTTTGCATCAGAAGAGAAAACCACATGTAGTTTGCCAACATCAGTAAAGCAACAGTTAGCCATATAGAGGAGAAAGAAGACCAGTAAGGGACCCTAGCAGTTTCCAACTGCAGGGTGGGGGGGAAGAAAAGAGAAAAAACCAAACTACTTGCAGCATAAGACCAATAACTTTGTGGGGAACCAAACTGTGGCAATGGAGGCATAGTTTCTAGAAGAAATTAAAACCTGGGGAGCATGAGTTGCCCTGACTAATCATGTTTCCTTCCTATGCAGATCCCTTTTCTTAGGCAATGAGGTATCACAATGGATAGGTTTTTGGACCTCAGGTCAGAAAGATCTAGGTTCAGATTTGACCTTGAACACATACTATCTGTGTGACACTGGGCAAGTCACTTAACCCCTGCTTGCCTCAGTTTCCTCATCTATAAATGAGGAAACTAATAGCACCTACCTCCCAGGTTTGTTATGAGGATAAAATGAGTTTGCAAACCTTAAAGCTCTATGTAAATACTAGTTATTGTCATTAATGTTGATGACAATGATACATGTAATCCTAACCATGTATGTTTCCTTTCCACAAAGGTTCCCAATAAGTGAGACCTCTCCCCAGGTGCACCCTTTGCAATTGGTGGCACCTGTGGGAGAATGCGCCTCTCTACATATTATGAAGATATGTCATTTTGCTTTTCATTTATTTTGCTCTGCTATTAGACTTAAATGGATTTTGCTTCAATCTGATGTTCATAGGGGATGTGTCCTTTGGTTGGCTGGTAAAAGAAATGTCAGTGGCAAAATCATGATTTATGGTTTTGAGTGGGTGTTGACCCAAAGCGTAACTTGAACTTGGGCTAGTTTTGAAAAGGTATACATTTAAGGAGTGTTTAGACTATAAGTCCCAGAGTTCTGTAGGTATAGTAGTATACAGTTGCTGTAGTTGTATGTCTTCAAAATTTTCTCGAGGGTAAATTGATAGCTAGGATTTGGAGATCTTCTCTCCCAGACCCTCACATGGTATTGTTCAGTCTTTTTTCAGTCATGTATGACTCCATTTTGGGTTTCCTTGGCAAAGATACTGGAATGTTTTGTCACTTCCTTCTCCAGTTCATTTCACAGATGAGTAAACTGAGGCAAACAGGGTTAAGTGACTCGACCAAGGGCACAGATCTAGTAAGTGCTGAGATCAGATTTGAACTTATGAAAGTGAGTCTTCCTGACTCCAGGCCCAGCCCTCTATCCACTGTACTACCTAGCTGCCCAGGCCTCCAAAAAAGAGCGTTTTATTCTAAACCTTTCTAAAACAATTGTCAAGTAATGTCTAAAGTCATGTATTATAATTACGTGTTTATGAATTATCCCCATATTGGTCAGTAGAGTCCATGAAGGCAGGGCTTATAGTTTACCTGAGCTTTACATTACTTCCAGCATGTAGCATAAAAGTTCGTAGAGGGTAGGTACCTAATGTTTCATGACTGAATTGGAATCAATCAAACAACAAGAATTTATCAAACCTCTACTATGAGACTGGAAATATGCTTGGTACTAGGGATACAAAAACAAAAGTGAAACAGTTCCTACCCTCAGGGTGTTTACACTGTAATTGGGGAGTTCTCTCTCATATACTTTAGATAAGTAGAAGATGCAACCAAAACATATACAAAGTAACTTTGGGGGAGAAAGCTTTGCCAGCTGTGGATAACTAGCAAAAGGACTCATGTAGGTTATGCTGGTGGTACTTGGGGTGCAAGAGCTGAATTGTGAAGGAAGTTAGAGTTTCCAGGAAGGTGAAAGTAAGAAGGTAGAGTGTTCCAGGCATTGAAACTAGTCAAGGGCAAAGGCCTGAAGAAGAGAGATGGAGGGTGAGCAGCCACAAGGACTATTTAAATGACTGAATAGAGGTAACTAAGTGTTGTAGGAAAATAACTAGTCTTGTTCTAATTTTGCCAGTAAATAGCTGTGACCTTCTGTAAATCCCTTCTCTCTGGATCTTGTTTGATATCAATAAGGCAGCTTATGAACGCTAATTCAATTTAAACTTTATTAAGAAAGGCAAAGCTTCCAGGAATAAGAAGGTGAGAATCTAGCTTTATTCTATTTTGGTCAGACTGTTTCTTGAGTATTGTTCTGAGCCTCACTTTTTAAGAAAGACATTGATTAACTGGAGGGCATAGATAGCAGGGCCAAAAGAAAGGTGCTCTGATTATTCATTCAAATAGTCCTTGGTGCTGCTCACCTTCTCTCTTCCCCAAGCCTTTGCACTTGACTAGCTTCAATGCCTGGAGGATGAATCGGAAAAATTGGAAACTACAACAACTGGGGATGTTTAACTAGGAATCTGGTCTGGGAGAGTATCTTTAAATACTTAAGAAACTGTCCTTCTGGAGAAGGATTAGATTATTTTGTATCTCCAGAATTTAGCACAGAACTAGGCAAATGGTAGGTGTTTAACAAATGTTTATTGACTGGCTCATTACCTCTATTTGGCCCCACGGGCTGAACTAGAAGCAACGTTTTAAAAAGGGGAAGATTTAGACTTAGTGAGAGCAAATAGAGCTACCCAAACCTGAAATGTGTTGCCCCTGGAGATATAGTGGGTTCCCCTTCATTGGGGTGTGTGTCTTCAAGCCAAGGCTGAGTGAGCCCTCTTCATGTTTATTAAGGATGCAGTATATTAGACAATGATGATGAAAGCTCACATTTGTAGTGCTCCAAGGTTTGCAAATCACTTTCCATAGAGAAACTCATCTCCATTTTGCCAGTTAGGAAAGTGAAACAGAGAGGCAGTAAGTGATTTACCCAGGGTCACACAAATAGGAATTGTCTGTCTGGATCTAATCACAGGTTTTTCTGACTCCAAGTTTGAGTAGGGAATCCATTACCCTACGCCACAGGTTTCTTCCACCATATCATTCTAGGATTCTAACCACAGCTATCCTTCCCCAGCTCCCCAGTCCCAACCCCCATTGGTTAGCTACTAGCAATTTTCTTCATGGAACTTGTACACTGTCAATGTTAACATGTCAGAGCAGGGTTGGAGACGGAAGCACAGCATAGCACACCGGTATAGGGAGCTGCGGGGAATCTTGTTACTAGGTAACTGAGCATGAGATAACTGTTCACCCCAAACCAGCCCCCTCAGGCGAAAATCTTCCTGGGCCAATGTTAAAGCGTAGAGATTTTAATAACTCTGCCCAAGTCAACACTGGGTTCAGGTAGGCCCCTAATAAGATTCACTTAGGAGTGATAACAGAACAGAATAAGAAGCCAGGTATGAGTCTACCATCTTTTTCAGTGAAATAATCACTAGATGAGTTGTCACTCCCAGAGGCAGGAATGTAGTACTCAATATGTACATGAGCTATATCATTGAACAGACTCTGTTCCGGGGTTAACATGTAAATGGTTCCCTATGGAACCAAAGGGGAAGCTGGATAGCAAAGAGGGGAGATCTCTGTCTTTGAATATGAATTCCTTATGAGGAGCCATTGCTTTATTTTTAAATTTTTTTTTGTTCATGTATCCTTAATGCCTAGCTCAGCCCCTGGCCCAAATCAGGCACTTAAGAAATACTTGTTGATTGATTGAATTTAGAAGGCCTGGGTTCCAATTCTGAATTACTTTCTACCTTTGTGATCTTTAACAACCCATTAAAACTCTCTGGGACTCAGTTTTTTTATTGGAGAATCAGAGGACAGTATAATGAGGGGACTGACCCCTGAGGAGCTTTCCATTCCTAGATCTATGACTCTATGGCAAGTCCCCAAAATGTTCCATCTAATATAATGGTATCATGGGTAGTGTGATGAAGTTAGAGTTAGGACTCCAAAAGATCTGAATTCAAATCCTATCTCAAACACTGATTAGCTGTGTCACACTGGACCTATCTCGGTCTTAGTCTTTCCTATGTATAATGGGCTAATAGTAATAACTACTTCCCAGGGTTGTGAAATTCAAATGAGATAACCAATATGTAGTATTTTATCAACCTTAAATTACTCTATAAATGCCCTTCTTATTACCTGCATTCATATCCTACCTCTGATGTATAGGAGCTATGCAACTATAGGTAAATTATCTAACTTCTCTGAGATGTTTTTCCTCACCTCTGCTGGTGAGAAAAATTCTCATAGTACTTCAAAAAATTAATGTGAGGCTTATCTTCTAATTGAATATAATGTACCAATCAACCAAGCATTTACTAAGCATCTATCATGAGCCAGGAATTAGAAATACCAAGATAAAAATGAAACAATTCTTGTCCTCAGGAAACATACATTCTACTGGTGGAAGTGGAGGAGAAGCAACATGTACACATATGTATTTACTCTATACAAGGTAATTTCAGGAGGAGGTACTAGCAGCTAGTGGAATCAGGAAAGAAAGACTATGTCCCAAAGTTGGGAGATAAAGGATATGGAAAATACCACAAACTTAAAAGTGCTACTTAAATGTTAGTTACTATTATGTAGAGATGGTTACGACAATATAGGGTTACTTTAAGAACTTGCTAAGTCTTAGATATTCATCACATTGTTTCACAGCTCCCCCTCCCCCCATTCATGCAGAAATAATCATTATGTTTTGTATAGGTTGGCCTGCCAACCCAAGGTCATAGTATAATCCAGTTCTGGAAATATTCCTGAACCAGACTTACATTTGAAAATCTACCACTGGTTGACTCCAAAGGGCTGGTTGGGTTAGGTGACCTCTAACTTTAAACCCTAAATCTACAAATACTTCTAGTACTTCAAATAATAGACTACCCTTTGGGAATGATACAAAAGGGGTCAACCTCATGTTGAATTCATGTAAGGATCAAGTACAGATTGCACTTCCTTTAAGATGGAGAAATGGCTAGAATTCAGGCAGCAGAGTTGGGAAACTCCACAAGCAACCTTTATGGTCAAAGCCAAAGCAATTTCTTCCATGCAGATCAGATCTGAAGCATTCCTAGTTCCATGTTGAAAAGGGAAATTTAATTCTCTGACTCAGGGATGTGGACTGGTGAACAGGGATGCATGCACTGTGTATTACACTCTTTCATGAATTCTGGTTTCAGGGACTTGAATAGAGGGAATTTAAGAGCCCAACACTTAATGAACAGAAATGGCAGAACCCAGTGCCAGAGAAGTTCCTAAAAGGCCCAACTTTACTGCTGACTACTGAGGCAATGCTGAGGGGAGCAGTTCAAGACTATCTCCCCCTGGGACTGAGATAGTGGAAAACAGCTGGCACTGAATGAGTGAATTTTACCAAACTTCCATCTGTGTACACACTAGAGATTTTGCAATACCCTTCCTAAACTGGAATTTTGGAGGACTTACTCTATCCTACCTATGAGCTACTAGTTTCTTGGTGATGGTACCTAAGGATATCTCCTATTTCTTTAGTAATTCTTTTAATTCTGATTACATATTTTATTTTTAAATGGATATTCCTTGTCTTAGTTTGTTAGCAAGGTTTTAAGATAGTTTAAATTACCTTAAAAAGTTCTAGCATAGGAGCAGCTAGCTGGCACAGTGAGTAGAGCGCCGGCCCTGGAGTCAGAAGGACTTGAGTTCAGATCTGGCCTCAGACACTTAACACACACAAACAAAAACCTAGCCATGTGACTTTGGGCAAGTTACTTAACCCCAATCGCCCTCCAAAAAGCAAAAAAAAAAAAAAAAAGTTCTAGCATGTTTAGAAGAGGGAGGGTCAAGTGTGAGGGACACTTAAAATTCAAAATGCCCCTACACTGATCCAGTAATCTATGAAAATCTGAGAATGAATGAAAATGGGTGGCATGTGAATATGGATTAAAATCTCAAATACCTGATTGCAGCTTCAATACTTGAATAAACAATCCACCAAATTTCCCATATAGGAATTCATGTTTTGCCCCTGCCCATAATGGATTGACATCTGGGTGACTTTGGGGAAATGAATTAATTTTTCTGTTGCTTGGACTCCTTATTGAAAAAATGCAGGGGTTACATTAAACAACTGAATTGAAGGCTCAATACTAATGTTCTCTGATTTTCTTTCTTCCTTCACTATTTTAAAGGAAAAGACATCTTTCTATTAAAATTCGGGGTAAAGCAAGAACGTCCATATGACCATTATTATTTCATCCTCTGCTAGACACACTAGCTATAGTGATAAGACAAAAAGAAAATGAGGAAATAAGCATAGGCAAAGAGGGAAAAAATAACACTTTTCACAGATATGATGATTTACTTAGAGAACCTAGAGTTAGTTGCCTAGAGAGGCAACTAAAAATTAATTGAAACAATCAAAAACATAAGCAAAGATGAAGGATATAAAATAAACTCCCATAAATCATCAGCATTTCTGTATATTACCAACAAAATTCAATAGTAAGAGATAAAGAAATTATATTTAAAATAATTACACAATGTTTAAAATACTTGGGACTCCTCTTCCTAACATCCATACAGTAATTATGTGAATACAATTGCATAATAATCTTTATGTATTTGTGATATGTACAAATATGTGTATGCTTATATGTATGTGAGTATTGGCTCCTTTTGTGGTGGTAAAACCTAACTAAATAACTGGAGAAATACTAATTGCTCATGGGCAGGTGGAGTCAATGGAATTAAAATGAAAAAAAAAAAAAGAACTACGTAAATTTTTTGATATATTCATTACCATTCAAATCAAACTACCAGAAAATTACTTTACAGAACTTAAATAACAACAAAATTCATTTGAAGGAATGAAAGGTCTAGAATCTCAAGGAAAATGTACTTGAAAAAAAAAGTGGAAAAGAAGATGTAGTAGTACCAGGTTTCAAACTATACTACAAAGCAGTAATTATCAAAACAATTTAGTTCTGGTTAAGAAATAGAGAGGTTGATCAGTAGAACAGATTAAATACACAACATATTAGAAACAAATGTAGCCTAGTGTTTGATGAATTCAGATCCCAGCTAATGGAGTAAGAACTTAATACTAGGGGGTGGCTAGGGGGTCCTATGAATAGAGCACCAGCCCTGGAGTCAGGAGGACCGGAGTTCGAATCTGACCTCAGACACTTAACACTTAATAGCTGTGTGACCTTGGGCAAATCATTTAACCCCAATTGCCCTGCCTTTCCCCCTCCAAAAAGAGGGAAAAAAAAGAACTTAATATTAGACAAAAACTTTTCGAAAAACTGAAAAGCAATATGGCAGAAACCAGGTCTAAAACACCATCTTATATCATAAACCAAAAATAAGCTCTAAACTGGTATATAACTTAGACATAAAGGGTGATGTCATAGACAAAATAGAGGGACAAGGAAGAAATTACCTGTCAGATAGGATAGGGAAAGAGTTTATGACCAAACAAAAGACAACGAGGGTGACAGGAAGTAAAATATATAATTTTATTACTTAAAAAAAGATAAAAGAGGTAAAGGAGACACACACATATACATTTGTACATATTTGTATATATGTATGTATATGTACATATATGCACATATGCATGTCTTTTGTGATAGTAAAAATTAGAAATTTCAGAGTGTTCATCAACTTGGTGAATGGCAGAATAATTTATGGTATATAAGTATGATAGAATACTTTTGTGCTGTAAGAAATTAGGAAGGGAATGGTTTCAGAGAAGCTTGACAAGACTTGTATGAACTGATGCAAGGTTAAGTGAGCAGGACCAGAACAATTTGTACAATAACATTGTTGTAAAGACAAACAACTCTGAAAATTTTAAACTCTAACAAAATAACCAACTACAAATTCCAGAGGATTCACAATGAAACATTACTACCTGCCTCCTGATAGAAGATAGACTCAAAGTGAAGACAGAGACATTTTTTTTTTCTGATCATGGTCAATAGGAGAATAAGTTTTGCTTGACTATACCTCTTTGTAACAAAGGTTTTGTTTTTCTTTCTCAATGGCGTGGGGGGAAGGAAGACAGATTTTTGTTGATTAAAAAAAAATTTTTGATTTGAAAAAAAAAAAGGAGGGAAGAGTCCAACGAGTCCTAACAGGGCAATGATTAAAGAAAAATATGTCACTCAAGTCTTTATCTCTGGATATGGAAAGAAGGCTGGTTGTATAACAAGATTCATCATATCAAAGTTCATGAGTTTAATCTTAAGTGTAGCCAAAGGGATGACTGTGTCTCCAATTTCCTGATTGGTGTTTGCCTACAGGGGTATGAAAATGACAGTTGTGTTCCATCTTCTGTCTTCTCCAGAGCTATAACTAAAATTTCAGTGCCGAGGGCAACAACTGCTTGGGGCAGGGAGTGTCAAATCAACTTTGTAATTCATGATATGAAAATCATATAAGGAATATCTAAACAAATTCATTTGAGGAAGAAAAATAACAAATTACTAGATTAGCAATAGCATCTCAGAATGGGAGGAATTTTAGAAGTTATCTAATCCAGTCCACAGGAATTATGGCCCCATGCTCTTTCTATACCATCAGAGAAGTTTCATTGGGATTCCCTACCATACAACATGAAAGAGGAAGGTTGCTCAGACTCTTGTTGTTGTTCTTGTTGGGAATGAAGTGCAGAGGAAGGATGGGAGGATGCTAGTTCTATCTGAAAAGCAGGAAGGGAAGGGGTGCAGAAGGTTAGATTGGGGACTTCTTTATGAGACAGAGGGTGGGGGAAAGTAGCAAACAAGTTGAAGTCCACAGCTCCCATAGACACTCAGACCCTGAACCTCTCCTTCCCTTTCCCTCATTCAGTGTCTGAGATCATATTCCCTTTCCTTTTTTCTGTTCTTCCAAAAGAATAAAAGCATTTAATTTCCTCCTGTCCTTTAAATTTCCCATGCTGGGACAAAGCCCCAATTACCTCACCTTAGTTTTAGCCCTACTCTTCACCCTACCCTTTTAGGTGTCACATTATCTTCAAATCATCCCTACAGTATCTTTGCTTATGTAGATACAATGCCAGAACATTGAATTAAAAGTAAAAAGAAATGAAATGATCATCTCCATCTTTGGTCTATATCACATCAAATACTGTGATATTTGAAAACAGCTTAAGGATTAACTGAATTTTCTACTTTGCATTGAGAAGTTAGACATTTTGGAGGCACAGGCATTTAGTCCTAGGGGAGTTAACTCTACTTCCAAATATAAAGTACTAGATCAAGGTCTGTACTGAGAGCTCATTTTACAGATGTGAATTAAAGCAGGCAGGGCTTAGAGTACTCTCAAGTCTATCATTCTTGTTCCATAGCCAGGCTAGTTAAACACTTCACTGAAGAAACCGACAGTGCATTAGCTTTATTTTATAATATTTCATGTATTTGCCATCCACTCTCTTCCTTGGCAGTTGTCAAACAAGGAAATTAAATCCAGTTCTAAAATGTATGGAAGTATCCTCCTAATATGCCCTTAATTAGAGAATCATATGGGGCTTCAAAGCAAACCACCCATTGAGATGACATACTCGTCGGCTCAGGCTACCTAATTACATGACTACTTATAGATGCTGACATTTTTAGCTCTCAGAAGTTCCCAAAGACTGAACGAATGGAGTTCTCTAGAAACCCAGGCAGGAAGGCTCACTTTTATAGACTCTATAATTCTGAATACTTTGTAACAGTGGCTCCTGGGTCTAGTTTTCCTTCTTGAATGTTAATGAAATTAAATCAGAATTTTTTCATTCCTGGTTAATACAGCACTTTATGAAATTGTTTCTGGGATGAGATATACATTTGTCTTGTAGAGAAATGGGCTACACTTTGTGACAGGAGATTATATGACTCTGATGAATAAAAATACATGTTTAGACATGGTATCTAAATAGCATTGGTCCCATCAAGTCAGTCTCTAAAAGTAACATAGCCACCAGATGAGTCTGCATCTCACCTCTCTCTGGATTGGGTCCTGAAATTTGCTCCTTATTCTTTGAGGGCATTGATGCTAGACTGGTTGACTGCTAAGACTAGCATGAACTCTATTCCCAGACTTCCTGATGGCTTGCTTTCCTGACCTTTCACAGGGTCATAGCTATTTTACCTAAAAGTAGGAAGAATTATCATGATAGCAACAGAAGCAACAGCTGGACCATGTGCTGTCAGTTATATGGCATCTCTAGGTGAAAGAGGAGCCTTGGACTCTCCCTTCCCAGAAGCCCTTAACAAACCCATGGCTATTCCCCGATGTTACAAAGTCAGGAAAAAGTCTTCACCAAAGATACTTGGACCTTTTGGGACTGACCCTGCTTCTGGTTCCTTAAAAAGTCAAGAGGCTCTTCTTTATCATATGTCTAACAGACCAGAATGTGCATGCTCTGAAGTATTCATGGAGATCAAATCAGTTTAGAACTCTGCATTGGCTCAAAAGGGCTGATTTCATTGGCTAGTCACTAACTCATTGTAACAGTCAATTAATCAATTAATATTTATTATTTATTAAATGCCTGCTATGGGCCAGGCACCGTGTCAGGTACTGGGGATACAATAGCAAAAATGAAATAATCCTCAGATCATAGAATTATACAGATGTAGATTTGGAAGTGACCTCAATGGTTTTCTAGTCCAACTCTTCATTCACATATTGTGAATATTCATTCACATATATGTGAGGAAAATGAGGTCTAGATTGAATTTGACCTCAAGATAGTATAATATACAGCTAAATGTTGAACTCAAGTTATAGTGGAGTTTTGTTTGGAGTCTTGTTTGTAGACTAGATGGCTGCAGAAGTCTCTTCCTATTCTCAAATTCTATGCTTATCTGAATGAAATAACACATTTTTTATTATCCCCATTTTATAAATGAGGAAGCTGAGGTTACATAATCTGATAATAAAGGCCTGAGGTTGGGATCTGGAACAGAAATTTCCTGACTTCAGTTCCATGAATGTATCAGCTTTGCCAAGTCGAATCTTTCTCACCTAAGATCAGCATGCACAAACAAAGTGCAAAGCATGCACTGGCTAAGGAGTCAGAGGATCTGTGTTCACATCCTACTTCCAACAATTGCTACATGTGTGACCTTGGACAAGTTCCTTATTCTCGCTGGGGTTTGGTCTCCTCATTGTAATTTGTGAGCCAGAGGGGTTGGACTAGGAGGCCTCTGAACTTCCCTCCAGTGCTATACTTAGCATTAGGGTCCTTATGCTAATTTAATAATGGTTGATTCTCTACTTCTCTGTATCTTAGAGTTTTAACCTACCTGTCGTCTCTTCCTCCTCTTAGCTTTTGTCCTCCATCAAAATGAAGAGGTTGGATTATGTAATCTCCATGCAACCCCATGAATTTCTGACCATGACCAGGCTAGCCCTTAAACTCAACATTGACAGCAGACCATCATGGCTGCAACATTCTTTACAAAATCCTGATTTACAGCAGGGTCATCTGTCCCCATGAACATGGACCCCACACAATTCTGGTCATTCTTTATTAATGAATATACTGATTCTTCCATAATCCCTCAGTTCTGTTCTTCTCTATGGCCAGGGCCAGAGCAAGGAACCCCATTGGACCTCATTAAAATCTCATTCCCTAGTTTACCTACTGCATATCTACTAGACCCTGAAATGGTCCTCAAGGCTTGCTTGCTCTTGCAGAACTGCATTTACTTACTTCAGTGAGCTCAGTGAGATGTAATCAGACTCCTAAAAAGGCAGAATTGTAACCTGTTAACTTGTTATTGATGGTGATCAACACTTGGACCCTTTCTAGAAGTGGCACTAGGGTTAATGACCAACACAACACCATGGGGATTCATTTAGCCAAAGCAGAGTGTTTGTACTCTCTTAGATCTGGTTGACCTTGTTCATTTAAAGGAAGTTTCGGTTAGGAATTGAGAAAATCGTATGGTTTATTGGTGAAAACAAGTAGTGTAGCTCATGGAAATTAACATCTAACTAAACCCATATCCTTTCATAGGTACTGAGCAAGGCAATCCATATAATAAAGGATACACATTAGGAATGAGTGAGGTAAGGTAGAAAGGTCACTGACTCTAAAAGTAAGACTTCCTAACCATTTTCATGTCTTGGACATCTTTGGAAGTCTGGTGAAGTTTACAGACCCCTTCCAGGAGCAAGTATTACTATACTAGCAAGTATTTAACAACCAGATCTCAGACCAGGAGTGGGGAATTGGAATAGGTGGGAAAAGGACACACTGTTAAGCTTAACATAAATTATGATCATTTTCCCCACTATTTTCTTAAACCTGGACAATCAACAGAACAATAAATCAAGTCCTGATTTTTTGCATTTGCTGATTTCTAAGGTGTAAATGTTCCTTCTAAAAATTTAACAATGGTTTCATAAGCCATAAGAGCTCACTTATGCTCCAGTATACTCTTTACCCCTTCAAATAATAACTTTTAAATGCATAAAATAAAACATATGCAGAATTACAAAAAGATCCAATATTACCATTGTCAAAATATTTTTAAAGGCAAGTTCACACCCTCAGGTCAGGAGCCCTTACTCTAGAATCAGAGTTAGGTTCAGATAACATCTAGTTCTGGACATTTTCTCTGGCTGTCCCCTATCTCCTGAATGTTCTCCCTCCTCTTTGCCATTTCTTGGCTTCTCTAGCTTCTTTCAAGTCCCAACAAAAATCCCATCTTTACAAGTACCCAACCTTTCAATTGCAGTATGTTCCTTCTTTTAATTATTTCCTGTTTATCTTGTATAGCTTGTTTGTACATATTTGTTTGCTTGTTTCCTCCATTAGATTGTGAGCTTCTTGAGGGCAAGGGCTGTCTTTTGAGTCTTTTTGTATCCCTAGAGCTTAGCACAGTGCCCACCGCATAGTAAGTACTTAATAAACCTTCATTAACTGATTGAATAATACTTCTGCTTTTTACTACCTAGACAGACTTAGTTCTCTCAAACTCTCTGGTCCTTATTTTCTTTATTTGTAAAGAGGATTGGGAAAAGCCCGCTGAGGTTTCTTCAAGCTCCAGATTTGTGACCTTTAAGCCCCTGGAATTTAGGATCCTTGAGTTAATTACTTTACCTCTAGGTCATGGCTCACAAGTCAAATGAGATAATGTATATAAAATGCTTTTCAAACCCTAAAGTGCTATTTAAATGTCAGCTGTCATCATCATCATTTTTGGAAAAATGATAAAAAAAACTAATGTGATCTTGAGTTGTCTTAAGGGAGGCACAGGGTCCAGGAATGGCAAGGTCATGGTCTAATTCTCTTCTTCTCTGATCAGACCCCTTCTGGAGTCTTGTACCCAGTTCTGGGCATTATAATTTAAGAAGGACGTTGATGAATGGATACCATCCATAGAAGAGCAAACAGAATGATGAATGTGATTCTAATTCATAATATATGATGATCAGAGGAAGAATCTGGAAATATCTAGCCAGGAAAAGAGAAGGCTGAGGACATGGTAGGGACATGGCAGCCAATGATAGAGGCTATCACCTAGAAAAGGGTTTAGACTTGGACTGTTTGACTCCAAGGAGAAGAAAAGTAATGGGTTGAAGTTGGAGAAAGACAAACTAAGGCTTAATGTCAGAAAGTGCTTTCTAATAATCAGAACTATTCCATAGTGGAATAGGCTTCCTCAGGAGAGAGTTGGTTTTCCATAACTGGAGGTTTTCTCATGAAAACCACCTGTCAGGTATGTCAGAGAGAGATTCCTTTTTTAGGTATGGGTTGGATAACTAGATGGTCAGTGAAGGTACTTTCAACTCTGAAACTGAATAATTCTGTGATATTACAAGCTACTTTTTCAGCATTTTGTATATGTTTAGGATCCTGGGAAAGAAACCTTTCTGGGTACAGTTAAAACATCATTGCACTATTAAGTGTTGGAAATATGCAAAAGCATACAGAAAATAAACCACATGCATGTTTGCTCAGTCTCAAAATCACTTCTTAGAAACTGCTGGTGGAATACAATTTAATTACAATGACCAAGGTTGGCATCAAAGAAAAGGTGAGAAAATGAAGTTCTCCTTTCACAGGAAAGGTGGAAGACTTTAGCTGTGGAACAATGCATATACAGAACTCATTTGATATGTTCATTAGTTTTGCTGAACTTTTTTCTTTTCTGTTTTTTGTTAACAAGGGATGGCTTTATGGGTAGGAGAAAAGGAACAGATATATTTGGAAGTGAAGGTGATGAAAAAAAACAAAAGATATTAATAAAATGTGCCAGAATTTAAAAAGAAAGAAAGAAACTGCTTGGTAGGGAGTAAAATGGTTGAGTCTTATGACATTTCACTAATGAGAATGACAAGGCTCCCTGAATAGGGCTCCAAAGGAAACAACACACATACACATTTATTTGGGGAGGGGGAGTGGTTTAGAGTTTTGCCTGCCTCCTGCTTTTCCTAATGTTTTCTGATTTCAGGAAACATTAATCTCTTTGAGAAATCCAGTATGGTAAAATAATACAGTTTAACAATATTATCTATGCTAATGGAAGGGACCAGAGGAAGGGATAATCCAAATATCATTTACATTTGGCTTTAGAGTTCATCTTCCTCCTTGCTAAGACCATAGCAGGCACTCAGTAAACATTTTGTAAATTGAATTTTGTTTGAATATGTGTTGTCTGACCAAGAGATTCTTAAGACTTCAAATTATATTAAAAACACAATGTAAGCATTAGCTCAGAAAAAGGCCTTTTCATCTGATTGCTTGTTTAGTGCCTTCCTGGTCTGCATTTGCCAATAATTCAGGCTGAGAGCTGATGCAGATGGCATAAAGGCATGAAGACTTTTTGTAGTGGTTATAGGAATGAAGGCATGGCAAAGGTCACCAGTTCTATTCTCCACACCTCTCCAGTTTCCTGGAGGCTGACTGAAGATTATAGTCAATCTACATTCCCTAACAATGACTTGCTCCTGTGTGTTTGACAAGAGTTGAAAAGACAAAAAGAAAGGAAAGAAGAAAGGAGAGAGAGAGAGAGAGAGAGGAAGGAGGGAGGGAGGAAGGAAGGAAAATGAAAGAATGTGTATGTTTATCCCCAGCCTCAGAAAGATTCAACAAAAGGAATGTCCTAAGGGACAGTGTATGGCACAAAATATGAGGTCTAGGATAGAGACAGGAGGAATTTGTATACCCTGTCTTATGTAGGAGTGATTTTGGGGATGGGGAAGTTCACTAAGCAAGATCCAAGTGTCTCATTTTTTGTGAGTTAAATAGGTATGATGTTGGCAAGGTTAAGAAAAGAGCTGAAAATGCGATGATTGATTAGCCCTGGGCTGTATTGGACTGGGGGCAGTCTCACAAAAGAGACATAACACTCCCCTGAGGAAGAAGCAACCAAAAAGAGCAGATGACATTTTCATTAGATAGCTCAGAGGAGCAACAACAAGATGTGCAGACATGATGCTGGCAAGAACTCTGGGACCACACGAAGAGAACAACAATGGGAAGAAGGAAAAAGCAATAATGAACAGCCAGTTGCTAGGAGATAAAACTCAGAGAGATATTCCAGCTGTAGGGCAATGATTTTCTATTTCAGAATATAAGTTTTCTTGGGAATTTCTCACTCCCCACCAGAGTGGGAATCCTTAGAAGATAGTATTCTTTCATATATGGAGGGGGGAGAGCAGGAAGACATGACTGAGAATGATTCTATTGCTTGATCTTTTATTGCTGTCATTGCTTACTTTGCTATTTTGTTCAATTTATAAGTTTTTCTCTTAACTTATGCTTCTTATTTTTCTATGTTGGTAAAAATTCATTTTTGGAGGACTTAAGCCATATCTGCATAATTATATTAGTCAAAGAGAGGAAGCCTGTCACAATGGTGGAGATTTGGACTTGGAATCAGAAAGACCTGGGTTCATAACTCACCTTTGACAAGTAAAGCCAATGTAACTGAAACCATTTAACCTATCAGTGCCCCTTGACAACAATCTTAAACTATTAATTGTAGAAAAAATTCTGATCTGCATTGGTAAAGTGAATTTTATTATATGGGAGTTCTCTATATCAATGAAATCACAGGTTCTGTCTCTACTTCTATTAGCCAAAACATCCCAGGATAAACCAAGGGTAGAAATGGTTTTGAAGTCAAGTGGGGTCTGTGTTACATAACAAAAGGGGAGAAAAAGGATCTCCAAGTTGGAAGTTATCTCAGAGACCATTTAGTCAAGGAGTTAGAAATCTTTGTGTTTGTGTGTGTGTCATGGACCTCTTTGGTAGTCTAGTGAAACCTATAGGCCCCTTCTCAGAATAATGTATAAGCATATAGACTAATGTATAAATAAATACATATAATACACATATATACATATATAGAGAATATATATATAATAATGCATAAACATTTAGACTACATAATTAAAAGAAATGCAAATTTTTCAGTTAGAGGTTAGTGAAAATAAAAATATAGTTTGTCCCCCCATGTAATTTCTGAAACTTATCCATGAAGCCAAGTCCAAATGAAATGTCAACAGGAACACTCAACAAGTGGTTGTTCAACCCACTAGCTCCCAAGCCAGCCTGTGCTACTTTTTGGACAGATATAATTGTTAAGATAGATCAGGTAGGTGGTGCAGTGTATAGACTGCTGGGCCTAGAATCAGGAAGACCTGAGTTCAAATGTGACCTCAGACATTTCCTAGCTTTGAGACCCTGGGCAAGTCACTTAACCCTGTTTGCCTTGGTTTCTTCATCTGTAAAATAAGCTAGAGATGGAAAACACACCAGCATCTTTGCCAAGAAAATCCCCAAAAGAGATCACAAAGAGTTTGACACTACTGAAAAATGACTAAATAAAAACTGTTGAGATACTATTTTCCTGATGTGAGCTGAAGTTTGGCTTGTTTTGACTTGCTTGTAGTTCTATTATTTGGGGCCAAACAAAATAAGTTTTTTCAATAATAAATAAATCCTTTTCAATATGAGAAAGAGAGAGATCCAGGAAGAGGGGACAACTGGTGAAAATGCCCAGAATGCAAGAGACAGAATGCACAGAGTGCATGCGGGAATGTAAAGGAGAATACAGTGTAAGAAACCTGGAAAAGTAGGTAGGAAGAACCAGGTAGGAAGGTTATGGGGGGAGAGCTTAACTAAATACAGAATTTTATATTTGATCTTGAAGTTAATCAGAAGCCCCTGGAGCTTATTGATGGGGGTGGAGGGAAGTGAGAATGATATGGCTGGACTTGAGTTTTTGGAAACTCAGTCAGACAGCTGAGTGGAGAATAGGCTGCAATGAGGATAGACTTGAAGCAGGGAAATTAACCAACAGACTTGCAGTTGTCTATGGATGAGGTGATGAGGGTCTAGACCAGGGTGGTGGCAGTTTCAGAAAAGAAAAAAGGGATGCAGAGAAGAGATAATATGTAGGTGAAAATGGCAGAACTTGGCAACAGATTAGATGAAAGAAGTAAGAATGAGGAGTCAAGGATGACCGTCAGGTTGGAGACCTGTGTGACTGGGATGATGGTAAGGCCCTTGAGAAAAGTAGAGAAGGTAGGAGGATGGGAAGATTTTGGGGAAAAGACAATGAGTTTAATTTTGGGCACAACAAATTTCAGATATCTATAATATATTTTATTATCTAATAGGTAGTTGGAGAAGTGAAACTGGACATCAGGAGAAATAGGTTAAATTAAGTTGACCTTAGAATCACCAACACATGGTTCCTTCTGAACCATGGGAATCTGTGAGATCACTGATTGAAATATTGTAGAGGGAGAAAGGAGAAGGGTTCAGGACAGAGCTTTTAGAGCAACCGAGATGAAGATCCCACAAAGGATATCAAGAAGAAGCAGTTGGACAGATAGGAAGAGAATTAGGAAAGAGGAGTGATATAAAAACATAGAAAGAAATGAGAATTGAGGAGAACAAAGTGATCAACAGTATCAAAGATTCCAATGGCTACCCTGTTTCAGATATTTTGTTAGATTCTGGGGATTCAAGGACAAAGATGAAACAGTCTCTCCTTCAAGAAACTTACATTCCAATAAGGGTAATGATATCTGCACATATAAGTGAATGCAAAATAAACACAGTTAACATTTATGTCTCAAATAATCATTTCCCCTAGATTAAAAATCTCCAGTAATTTCAATTAATCTTTGCATAGCCCTTGACCATCACTATCCCCCTCCATTGGATACATAACAGTTTACCAATTTCCTTCCTAAAGTGTCACACTCAGAATTGAGCCCAATGCTCCAGATGTGATCTGACCCAAGGAGTGTAGGGTTTGAACACCTTTTGGTCCTGGACAGTAATTGTAATCTATAAAGGAGTTGGTCTACGGCACCTGCTTCATATGGTTGAGCCATTCTCCACAAATATGGACACTGAGGGAGGGATGGGGCTCTTTCTCCTTTTCTATCTGCCTAGTCTCAGTGGAGTTGGTATTGAACCATGGGTCAACATGAAACACCAGGCAAAAGCCCTAGGAAGATGCTGACCCTGCCTGGAAGAGTTTCTGGATGCAGTGATTTAATTATTCAACAACAGTTTGCTTCTGCTGATAACTGTCTCCTTGGCAACCAAAATCCCAATGTAATAAAAATGAAATGCTTAAAAAATAAATGTGGAAATATAAAAGAGGGGCTTTTCTTTTGCTTTCTGGAAACATCCTAGTCATAGATGGAATTGATAAATGATCAATAAAATATGTCAAAATTGTGATTGGTTTTTCAACCAATATCTAAGAACCTTTGTTTACTCAGTCAGTCACAGCTCCACCCCAAGGGATCTGAGTTTCTAATGAAAAAGAAAGATCCATTGACAATCACTCTTAATCAGTGAGTTAATTAAATCACTTGCTACTTTACATGCAAGTTTCTGCTCTCAACCACTCTTGGTGGCAGCCAAATAGAATTGGACTAGGAATCCAGAGATTAATCAATCAACCAATCAGTGCTTGCTGTGTGCCTACTATTAAGTGTCTACTATGTACCAGTTACTGTGCCAGATTCTGGGGATACAGAAATGACAAAGAGACTTGACTTCTGATCAGGGATCACCCACTAACATCAAGCCACATCCTTTTACTTCCTCTATCCTGTTTTCTCTTATGAAAACAAAACAGTTGGACCAGCTGATCCCCCAATTTCCTTCCTGTTCGAATATGATTCTGATTCTATGTGGACCTTTAGCAGAAGGAACATGACAGTTATGCTAAAGATAAACACTCTAAACAAAATGTTTCCTACACATCAAAATAAGATGAACTCAGAAGCCTAGGGCAATAGCTTCTGTTAGACACCCTGCAGAGAACAGCTATGAGACACCCAGAAGAAGTGATAATAATTAAAGACAGAAGAGTTTCCTTTTTGTGTTTAAAAAAATACATCAAAGGAATGCTTGAGTCTACATGATATTTGCCTAGTTTTAGATCTCCTAAAATCTCTTTGAATACCACTGAATACCCTGGAATAAAGGATTATTTTTTTTTGGAGATGTGATTAATATGAACATTCTCTGAAATGGTTTACTTGTGTTTCAGTTTGAGAAAAGACAATGTGGTGCTAAAACTGAAAAATGTGGAATTCTCACATTGATTAGCACTCTATTATAGTCTCTAGAGGAGATGACAAAGTGCTGAAGGCAGTTGGTACAGGAGCTAGAGGGATGGGTTTGGACTCCTGATGACCTAGGCTAAAATTCTGCCTCTTACGGGAATGTAAGTAGGTCAGTAAAATCCTCTGAGCTTCAGGAAATTCTAAAGATTATAAATTGCAGATAGGCACTTGGGACCTGCTAATGAAATCCTAGGTCTTGCCAGGTATGGACGTTCTTAGTTTAGTTTAATTTTCTGACTGGATTTATGGGACAAAATCTTGTTGGTTTGGATGGCTAAGCTCTAGAACCAGGACTAGTCTTACATAGAAGTGGAGTAGTTTGATTTGAGAGCATTCAAAAGTCTCCTTCACCCAAACATCTCCCCTCCCCCATAACCTGCTTCACAAGTTGAAATGATAAAATTAAAGTTACTTCCTTTGGCCTAATACAGCAGAAACCATTTTTTAAAAATTCATAAAGACCCCTTTTCGCATCCCCCATATGATTTCAGAATCAGAGAATTTGAGAGTTGGAAGAAGTCTTTAACTCTAACCCACCTTCTAAAGCAAAAATTCTTTACTTGGATGAATTTCAGGTTTGTGAACCTGGAAGGGGAAAAGTTATGTTTTCCAATAACTTTCATAGTTCTATATATTTTATTTTATGTATTTAAAAAAACACAATTCTGAGAAAAGATCAATTGACTGCTGACAAAGAGGTCTACAACATACAAAAAGGCAAAGATACCCTGGCCCCCACCTTAAAGGAACCTCACTGTAACCTACCTAATACATGGCCATCCATGTATGAGAAGCCTACCACCTCTCCAAGCAGCTATTGTATTTTTGGACAGCTTTAATCCTTACTACATCATTCTCTGATATCCAGGCTACATTTACCTCTTTGTGATTTCTACCCATTGCTGACTAATAGAACAAATCCAAGCTCTGCTCCACATTTTGTTGGTGACAGTTCTGACAATGCTTGGTGCCACTATGGTTTCAAGGATCCTTGGAATGAATTCTCTGGCCTTCCCCCATCCAAGACTGTGAGTTAAACCTTTATCAATATTTAGTACCTGAATGTGAAATCATTTATCAGGTTGCTTTTTAGTATAAGACATATGGAGTTCTGAATGAATGGGAAAACCTTTATTAAGCACTTAATATGTGCAAAGCAGCATGCTAAATGCTGATGGGAGGGGACAGCTAGGTCCCGATTAGTACAAATAAGGAGTGGTCACATGTTCAAACTCTGCCCTTCCAAGTTATAATTACATAGAATATGGTAATTGCTTCCAACCCAATGGAAATATGTAAGTGCAAACAGAAAATCAAGGAGCTCTGCAGGAGACCCCATGCTAATGGAGGATGCCACACGTATAGAAGCTTTTAGCTGCAAATCAGAAAAAAGGATTCCATGCTTGTTAGGGTACAGTGGCAAAGTCGATAGTAAAATTATCTGAAGGAAGAGGCTCTAGGCAAGGGAAAGTGCTGGATACCTGAGTATCATGAAGGGAGAGGGAATGAATATTTGCCTGTTGTGTGGCAAGCCCTGTGCGAAGCACTTTATAAACATGATCTTATCCAATTTTCAAGACCAACCCTGGAAACTGAGGCAGACAGAGGTGAAGTGACTTGCCCAGTGTCAAACAGTTTCTCAGGCCAAAGTTGTTCTCAGGTCTTCCTGACTCCAGGCCCAAGACTCTATCCACAGCTGCCTCTGAGGAGGAAGACGGGTACTAAAAAAGGAAGCAATGAGAGCACTACCCTTGACCCTTGCCTTGCCCTACATATGGTGTAGTCTTGCCTTGAGCACTAGCATTTTTGTTCACATTCATCTTGAGAAAGTAATTTTTATTTAGGGCTAGAGTGGTGCCCAAGAATGTGGTTGGTTTTAATGGCCTTTGATAATGATGATAACATGGAGATCCAATGTCAATCGATTCTATCAGAGGAATGTGGGAACACATTGGAACACATGGAAGAGACCTCAGAAGCCATCCAGGCCATTTTCTAGATGAAGGTAGTGAGGTTCCAAAAAGTGAAGACACTGCCCCAAGCCCACACAAGGAAAGCTACAGCTTCTCCTCTCACCCCAGCCCTTTTAAAACCGTCTTCTCCTTTTTACACCAAAACAAAAGAAATGCCAGGATTTATAAATGTACAGCTTGAGGATCCAGGCAAGTGGTGACTAGTCGCATCCAGGCCCTGTTGTTGCTGGCAATGTCATATTTCTTTCTGAATGGTAGAACACCCAACCTTTGAAGTCAAGATTGCCCAATAGCCTACATTGAATGTCCTCACACTCTTGGCCCCACTTTTTGACTTTCAGGCCAATGACTTGGTTAGGATCCATCTTTTAGTTTTATGAGTCCAAAGGAGTGGAAAGAGCAGGTAACTTGCTTAATAAATGCATGTCCCCAAAGGGAGACCTCTCTACTAGTATCCTAATGCTGTTGTTCACACATCATCCTCATGTGTATGTACCTGACAGCTTCCATTTTGAATTATAGTTATTTGTGTAGGCATTGTTTCTTTCTACTAGATTCTGAGTGTCTTGAAGGCAGGGACCGTCCTTAGAGCTTCTAGCACCAAGCCCAGGCCTCTGAGCGCAATAGATGCTCCATGTATGGCTTGCACTCCCTTTGGGCTAATTATCTCAACCCCTAGTTTGCACTTGAGTCCTTAGAGGGAGGCACCCTACTGATCAGTTATTGCTATTACTAGCCCCAGGGGTCTGTTTTCTCTGGTTGTGGAGGGGAATTTTGATGGCTCTTCTGAGGCCATAACCTGGGCAATTCAATCTCCAGATACTCATTCAGCTATGAACAGGAAAGAATGGACACAAAAGACAAAAACAAACACAAAAAACCAAAGGCATTATGAGTTCAAGTGGTCATATGGGAGATGCCTGTCCCCTCCCTACCTGGGACCCTCTCCTCACTCAAACCTGTCAGAGAGTGAGAGATTCTACAATGGAACCCTTTGCATCAATACTTAGATCCAGATTCGCCTTTACTGAGTGGATTTTGGCTCCTTAGTCAATCAGAAGACTTTTCAGTAGCACCTAGCTTCATGGCCCCTCAGTTGGTCATAGCTAGAAACTGGCTCTCTGAAGTTCAGTGCTTGGGATTGGCAGCCAGCGGAGAATACTGAGTATGCTCTGTAGAACCAACCAGGAAGGGCCAATCTGCACATGCTTTAAGGTCCAGGCCCCCAGTGGGCAGGCCTCTTTTCTATAGGTTCATGACATATATTTGAATCAGTAGATAATTGCGCTCTAACTGCCATACCTCTGTACTAGCTAATGTTTTGTTACTTCTTACAAACTGTGGGAAGGTGATGACAGAAGGAAATACACAATTCCTTGAAGCCCCAGTTGCTACAGCAACTCAAACTTCACACTCCAATTCTTTAAGGATCCCTAAATTCCTATGCAGTCCTTTAACCAAGGATGCAAATTGCAACCCCTCTGTGACTTAGGAGATAGTCTGGGGGAGTTGCCACAGTCAAAAAATCCATCCCTCTGCAATCCTGCAGGGAATCCCAAGAGAAGTTTCCATGCATTAGCTAGACACATCCTCAGGGGATGGGCATATAGTGGGTTGTGGGACCTCTACTAGACATCTTTTCTGCTTGATAGAACCTATGAGACCTTGCTCTCCTTGGGCATAGCCTTCAAGAAATCAGGCATCAGGATACAACCTGAACGGAGGAAACCTCCCCACAAAAAGAATCTCACAATTCTAGAATTATTAAAAAAAAACAAACCAAAACTTCAGCACACATATAGTCCAACCCCTATTCAAAAAGGAATTCCTAATAAGATATACCTATAAGTCATCATTCAGATTCTGTCTGATGACCTCCATCTAGGAAAAAACTACTTTTCTTTTTATAGGGAGTGTAGGAGTTACTTCAAAGTTTCAAAGTGGGCACAGTCTTTGACAAATAGTTTGATAATGAATAAGCATCTTGCAGCAGACTCTAAATGCAAAGACTTACATGTAAATTCCTTGAGGAGAAGAAGGCAGAGAAGAGACTTAGAAAGCTCTTAAAATCTCTTTCCTGGAGCCACAGACACTTTGTTTCCTCCTCTGTCCCAGGGCAGTAACACCCAGCTGGACACATCTAATGAAATACTAAATGCATTACATCTTTGGAAAAACCTAATCTTGATTAGACCTGAGGGGGCAATGGCCCTGTCCAATTATTTGTAGGAATGCAATTATCCAGGATACTTTTGTTACTATAATTATTATAACCACATGTGGTCTTTAGGATCTTCTTCTATAAGATGGAATTTCTTGCCCTTGTCAACCAGTTGTGTTCAGTGCCTAGCACTATGATTTAGGAAGGGCAGATAGAGAGTATCCAGAGAAGAAGAGTGATGGACCTTGTTAGGTGAAATGACCTGCTGAAGGTGGCACAAGCAGTAAGTGGCGAAAGCAGAATTAAAGATTCCCAGATGAGCTGGGATGGGGGCTTGAGTCAAATGTGGCATATTTCTCATTCAATCACCCTGCATTGAACCCAGTAGTCCAGTAATTTGGAATTGAGAGGATTACAAACTACCCTTTTTTACTGTTTTATTCACATAATATTTTTTTGCCATTTTATTGATATTTACCTTGATGGAACTGAATTCAGCACAAATAAAAGGACTGAATTAACTCTGCCTTTTTTTTTTTTTTTGGTCAGCATGAAGTAAAATAATTAAGAATTCATAATTCTTAACTTCCAGACAATTCTCGTGGCTATGTGTAAATGTAGCCTAAATATTTTCTCAGCTTTCTCTACTGGTCACTTCTCTATAGGTATGATGACCACCCAGTTATTACAACTGAGAACAACACACTGTTCCCAATACTTCTGCCTGATATTTTTCCAATGATGAATGCACCTTTTTGCATACTTTACAGACTAACTAAAGGGTTCTGAGCATTCATAATTTTTTTTCTACCATTGCCTGGAGCTTGGGGAAGAAAAGCAGTCATGTGACTGCAGAATGATTATTATAATTACATTTTGTTATAGGGATTATAACACCCCATCATCCATTCTATTCAGAGAATGAGAGGAGAGGGAGGAGACCCAAGGAGGCAGGGGTGAAGAAGCTGGGGGAGGGGTCGTGTGACTTTCAAAGCCACCCTGCCTATGAGCCCCGCCCATTCTTTGCCCAATAAACCCTCTTCCATTTAAAGACAGGATTATATACCACATTATAAAAATAATACAGTCTTGTGATTATAAACCCCTTAGAAGTAACACTATGAATAGAAATCTTTATACAAGGCACTATTTTTAACCTACAACTGGGAATGACTAGTTATGAGTTGTCTAGCAAGCTCAGTACCCTGTATAAAACCTGCTTCTCACTCATCTCCCCAGGCTAATAATACATGAAAATACATATAGGGAAGTAGAACAGTCATTTGAGAGGCAATGTGGCATGTATAATAGAAAGACCACTAGACTTGGAATCTGGAAGCAATTGGGTTGGAATCTTGGTTTACTAGCTTTGTGACCTGGGGAGAAGTCTCTTAACCTTTCTGAGCCTCAGTTTCCTCCTCTGTAAAATGGGAATGAGAGGCAGTTTGACATAGTGGATAAAGAGCTAGCCTTGTAGCCAAGAAGATCTGGTTTTGAATCTTGCCTCTGACATACACTGACTGTGATGTTAGGCAAATTAAAACCACCCAATGGCCAAGGCAGACTAGAAATTGCATAAAAGGAGTCAGTCCACACTGGTAGGTGGAGTTTCCTCATTGGGAATTC
>WOXC01003213.1:0-48728 GCA_011680675.1 Gymnobelideus leadbeateri | reverse complement strand
CATAGCAGGCACTTAAGGAATATTTGCTATACTAAATTTGCCACGCTGACAATTATTAAGCATTTATTACACTGGTAATACTTTACGTAGAAGACTTAATGAGTTTATAAGGGAAATAAATACATAATGAAGTTAAAGCTTCTCGTTTTTTCCTCTATTCTCAATATAAATTATTCAAGAATGAACTGAAAACTCATACTACCACCATAAGGCTGGTCTGTTTGAACTCAACACCCCCATTCGAAGTACTTCCTTATATAGGATCACTGTACTTTTATGTAAAAAAAGTTCAACTTCTACAAAAAGGGATTTAGTTAAAAATAAACTGAAATTCTAATAACCTTAATTTTAAGCCAGACAAGCAAAATAGCAAGTGAAAAGAATATATTTTCATAAAATTTATAGAAAATACATTGTTTTTGACTATTTTAAAGTTTTTCTTTCTTTCTTTTTTTTAATTTTCTCTGAATTTTTATTGCCTTACTTGGAATTTCTCTTTAATTATAGATATCTTTGGAGGACTTCAAAGACAAAATACCATAGACTTGATCCCTTATGATTCACAGAACCAAAGAAATTTAGACTGAAAAGGGATCTTACTCTAACTTCACCTTTCAACATTCAAATATTCCAGTTCTCCAACTGACAGGTAATTTCTCAATGTGAGTTTTCCATCCAACAATACATACAGCCTACCTTCACTTGTGTAACTCTGGCCTATCTCTTCTTTTAAGCTCCTCACAGAAAAGGAGAGCACTCTCATTTATAGATGAGAAAAGAGGCCCAAATGGTTCACATATCCAATCTTTTTCACAACTGAGGATTTGAACCAAGTAAAATATGACATGATATCCATAGTTGACTTATTTTAGTTTAAGAGATTTGCCTATTAATGTAAGACTATATGACAAATTGAGATTGCTAACAATCTTATAAAGGCTGTATTGAAGAAGTATGATTGTATTCCTTCTGTAAAACAGCAAGTATGTGAAATTGGATATAAACAATGATTGATGAACTCATCCATAAAAAAACAAAAACAAACCCTATTTCATCTGAGGGCTAAGGAGTTAGACTGGAGCAAATGGAAGCTAGTGACTTTATGAGAAATCAAGATGCTGTTAAACAAATCCAAACAAATGAAAGAATAGAAGGCAATGTGAAATATCTCATGGGGAAAACCAGTGACCTGGAAAATAGATCCAGGAGAGATAATTTAAAAAGTATTGTACTACCTGAAAGTCATGATCAAAGAAAGAACCTAGAAATCATCCTCCAAGAAATTCTCAAGGAAAATTGCCCTGATGTTTTAGAACCAGAGGGCAAAATAGAGGTTGAAAGAATCTACCCATCACCTCCTGAAAAAGATCCTAAAAAGAAAACTCCCAGGAATATTATAGCCAGGTTCCAGAATCCCCAGATCAAGGAGAAAATACTACAAGCAGCCAGGAAGAAACAATTTCAATATTGTGGAAACACAATCAGAATAGCACAGGACCTGGCAGCTTCTACACTGAGGAATTGAAGGGCATGGAATATGATATTCTGGAGGTCAAAGGAGCTGGGATTAAAACCAAGAATCACCTACCCAGCAAAACTGAGTATCATGTTTCAGGGGAAAATATGGTCATTCAGTGGAATAGAGGACTTTAAAGCATTCTTGAGGAAAAAACCAGAGTTGAATAGAAAATCTGACATTCAGATACAAGAAGCAAGAGAAGCATGAGAAGGTAAATAGGGAAAAGAAATCATAAGGAACTTATCAAAGTTAAACTATAAAAAAAAAAAAGAACCAAATTTTGCTAAAGGAAAAAATGAACAAAAAAATAGAAATAAAGGGAGAGTAGTACTTTTGGGCCTCAAATTATGCTACAAAGCAGCAATTACCCAAAATACTTTTTACTTGTTAAAAAATAGGAAAATAGACCAATGGAACAGATTAGATATGGAAGTGAGTAATAAAAGAATTCAAGAACCCAGTGTTTAGTAAAACCAGAAAATATAAATAACCTCGGAAAGAGCTAGCTCCCTATTTGATAACTGCTGGGAAAACTGTAAAGTGGCTTAGAAGAATTTTGCTATCCATGAGATGGATTTACCTCACAGAATCACCTATTCTGATAAAAAGGAAAAAGAGGAATGACTTCAGAAGACAAACATGGGTACATGGTAAACTCATTGATCTATTAATAGTGTTATGAAAGACAGAGGTTGGAGACAAAGGAAAGTAACAAAGAACGAAAATAAAAACATGAAACTGCTCTGAAGGAAATCTCCCTGGAACAATAAACCTGAGTTAAAAGGCAGGAAATGGTATGGACAAAAGGGTTTTTAAAACCTATATTGAGAAAAAGAAAAGAATAAAATAAAGGACAGGCCAACTAGCTCAGGATCAATAAGATGATGATAAAATAAGACAGAAAAGTAGACTATTCAAGTGTTATTTTACTTTTCTTGGCAAAAGAGAATGATCCTTGAATGTGAAAATGGCAAAGAATAGAGTTGGCTAATACCAAGCTGATACCCAATGACATAGGGTCATTGTTTTAAAGCTAATAGAAATCTTTGAGTTCAGCTAGTTCAGCTCATTCATTTTATAGATCAGCAAACTGTGGCTCTGAAAGTAATTTGCCCCTGATTACACAGGAAGTAAAAGTGTCTATATCTAGATTCAAATTCAGGTCCTCTGACTCTAAATCCAAAGCTCTTTCCCTAATCACAGGGACATGGCAAAATATGTCATGGTATAACAAAACAGCATCTAGTTCTTGATAAATTCAAGTCACCAGGTCTACATGAACTATAATTCAGGGTGCATATAAGAACTGGCAATGTGATTGCTCGTACCTGTCCTTCACAATCCACTGTGTTCCACATTTTAGAAAGTCAGTCAACAAGCATTTATTAAAGTGTTTTTTATGGACCAGGCACTAATAACACAAATACTAACAAGTAACAAAGACTGAGTGGCATGTCTGGGGAAGAGCAAACAGACCAGTGTAATTTAATTATGAATTGTCTCAAGGGGAGTACACCCATGGTTAATGAATATAACCTGAATGAAGATCCAACATGGGGACCAAGAGTGGTCAAATAAGTAGGACAATCAGGAGAAGTACGTGTCATAATATCAAAGTGATGATGATCAATAGTGGCTTAGAAGAAAGAAGAACTGTTAAAGCAGATAGCAGCTAAAGGAGGGTAATCAAGATGGTCAATCATGAGATGATGCCACATAAGAACTAAGTGAAAGAAATGGAGACAGCTTAGCCCACAGGAGACTTTTATGGATGATAATGGTATTCTAAGGCTTGATGGGATATAATAAGGAAAATGAATTGACCATTCTGGTTGGCCACAGAAGGCAGAACAAGAAACATACCAGAGGTTCATTCATGTTGGACTAGAGAGCCACTAAAGCCTGTTCCAATTCAGATTCTTATAATTCTGTGAAACTCTCCCTGATCACAAATGGGTAACGTTACCCCTTCTCTAAGCTTTCTAACACTTTGTTATACCTCTGTTATGGCACTTACTACTTCTGGTCTTGCATCAAAGTTATCTTTGCACATATCATCTTCTTTACTGAATTATAGGTGCCTTGAGAAGAGTGACTAATTTAATTCACATAACAGGAATTAATAAATATTTGAATTGTAAGAACAGCTAAAAAACTTCATAAACACTCACAAAGCAAGGCTGACCCCCAGTTTCTAATCTGATTTTGCACTATTCTTTAGTCTACAGAACTAAATCTTTTGAAAGGCCTTTAGATACTGCAAAGGATAAAAAAATATGCAATTTATTAAATGCCTATTATGTGCAGGCCACTGTGCTTGGTACTACAGAGTAGACAAAAAAAGGGTAACATGTTTTCCCTATCCTGGAGGAGCTACCTGGGGAAGGCAAGATAGACATATATAAAAAGATATACAGCAAGGACAGAAATACCAAATAAGTGGTCAACATGCCAAACATCAGAAAAGAAATTCCAGTAATCATAGATTTAAAGTTATAAGATTGTTTAGATCATCTAGGTTCAACAGACTCATTTTAGGGAGACACTGAGGCCCCAGAGGGGAAGCTGCTTTGTAGAAGGATATTAAGTGTCAAGAGGAAGGACTGAAAACCAGTTCCACATTACTCTACCCATTGTGCAATTCTGCCTCTTTAAATAAATGAGACATTAATTAAATTCTAAAAGAGTTCAGAAGCTAGAGGTAATTGTGAGTTGGGCTGTTAAACAGAGGAGGTCATATTGAGGCAGACAGGTCTGGAAGGCTGACTATGACTCCAAGAGAAGTGTACATGGGGAGTGAGGACAAGCATTCTAGACAAAGAAATAATATGAATAAAAGCAAAGAGGTAAAAATTCTGTAGAATATACTAAGTAGACTATATTCTCCAGTTGGAACAAAGAATATGTAGAAGGGAACAAATAGCAGGAATAAAGGCAAGTGGCAGATCAGGAACGGATTACAACTTTAAGTGTAGATCTGATTCTGTATTTAGTAGGGAGCTATTGAAGGTTTTATTAGCAAGGGACTAATGTGGTCAACTGTTTTTGGAAGGGTTTTGGAAGATCTGGCCATTGTGATAGAATGAAGAAGGGTAGAAGTAGAGAGACCAATTAAGATGCTAACAAAACAAAATAAGGGCTTATGCTAGGGTGCTGGCTGAGAGAAACATTATGAAAGCAACAGTATTTGATGACTGGATTTATCTTTTATGTAAATTAGGATTTTTAATATGTAATTTTGTCCTTACATGACTCAGCTATATTGAATGTTCAAAATTCTAAGTTATATAAAGTAAATTTTAAAAAATCCAAAGCCACTAAAAATCTAGATATTTTAAGTCGCTGATCACCAAAAAGATAGAGGGAAAGATACTTCTGGATTTGCCTGATTTTTAATCTGGTTTATTTAATCCTCTTAACATTATTTCCTTAACTGAGATCTAAAAACAATAGAATAAATTTAATCATAATCAGCTTTCCTCATATTCTTTCTTAGCATTCAGGTTGTATAATCTGGAAGATCAAATTTAAATAAATGAGACATTTTTAATTTAATAATTTTAAATCTAAAAATACTTTTTTTTACAAAGTAGATTTTTATATGATCCAGAATGGATAGTAAATAAGTAATGTTTCTGACAGATATTACTCATTCCAAGTATATATGAAGTGCCACTATGGGTAATGGAATATGAATTTTCAAACACTCAGAATGTAATAATAATAATACACATTCCACACGATGCCTTACACGAATAAATATTTCTTTTTTGTCCGTGGATATGGACAGATTAAATGCTCCTAATTCCCTCAAGCAGTTAGGGCATTATTTCCTACCTCTCATTCTGCCACAACCAAAGTACAAAGCCTTTGTTAAAATAGAGACAAGCAAATGTGAAGACATTAGCAACTAAATGAAATTGTCTCTGAAAGGTAGCCAAAAGTATTGAGACAGGCAAGGAGCCCCAGGAGAAAAGTGACCTCTCTTAGAGTTAGATGACAGGTTCAAATCCAGCCTCAAGTCATTATTACCTGTGTGACTCAGAGCAAGTTCCTTAAATTCTCTGGGCCTGGGTTTTCTCAACTACATAAGGGAGAGAGGTGGGCTAGATGACCACTATGACTCCTTTGGGTTCTAAATCTGTGATTCTACGAACAATATAGAACATTAAAATATTGTTACTCAGTCTTTGGGCTAATATGAATTATCAATAAATGAGAATTTATTATACTAGTAAAAGTAAAGATACTTATTACATTCAGATTAAATTGAATTAAGATAGATTTGGCGAGCTTTAATTTTACATTCTGAAAGCAAATAAAAATCTCATCGAAGTATTAAATGAATATACAACTTCATAATTATTTGCAAACAAAAATTATTTCATTGGTTTATCATGTATATATTTACATTTCTCACATTATAATACCCTTTAATAAAACAAAAAAACCAGAATACTTACTCAGTTATATATTCAGGATTTGTAAAGCTGAAGTTGGTTAAATGATCTTCAAACTTAGATGAATCGTTAACACTTAAGGCTGGTGCACTCTTAGCAGCAAGCACAGCTCTTTTTTCATCTTTTTCAAGGGCTTTCCTCTTTCCACCATTTTGGAAATATTCTCTGCATACACTAAAAGTAAATAGAGTTACATACAGTAGTATATATATAGAAGAAAGAGAAAATTATGGAAAAAGTATAAATTTAATGAATTTAAGATTAAAGAATGAAAGTTGGATATTATAAGTAAACCAAAAGTTTAT
Source organism: Gymnobelideus leadbeateri (assembly GCA_011680675.1). Classification (NCBI taxonomy): domain Eukaryota; kingdom Metazoa; phylum Chordata; class Mammalia; order Diprotodontia; family Petauridae; genus Gymnobelideus; species Gymnobelideus leadbeateri. The sequence goes on along the minus strand of WOXC01003213.1, from coordinate 42,444 downwards.
TAAGCATCCTTTCAGAAAGTTTAAATGGTTATAGAATATTCAAGAAAGAATGAAGGGTATTAACAAAAAACAGTGATGACAAAAATAAAGCCTTTATTATTTGGTACCAAAAAAGATATCTATATGTATGAGGACATTTATATATTTTTCTGGACTTCTTAAGCAGAAATTAAATTCCTTGTGGGGAGACATAGGTTATATCATTCATTGTCATCTATAAAATAATAGTTTTGTAAAATGATAAAAATTCCTATTATTTGTCAAAACAGCATGATTTAAGAAATATGAATTTTAATGAAAATATATCAAAAGCATAACCTTTGATATATCAAAAGGGAAACTACAATAAAAATGTATTACCAATCTACCAATTATAACCAAATATGACTACCTCCTTGCTAATATAACTAGATACAAGTGTGTAACGCAGCATAAAGTGTTTTGGAAAGACAGACAAATAGCTGAATTTAGCCATTTCTATAATTTACAGATTTTCACATAATCATCAATCTGATTTTCTACCACATTGAAAATATTCCCAAGTTAGTGATTTCATAAAATGCAATGATTCAGCTCATGAATAGCTACAAAAGAATGTTGTTTTGATGAGTAATCCTTGGAGGATGGGTCAGACATAAAAGGCAATGGCAGTATAGGGCATAAGTCAGAATTTGGTTATTGTTTTGGCCAAAACTCAGTGTGACTTTATGAATACCTCATATTACAGATGATATGTAAGAACATAATAAAACATTCAAATGACAGTACCTTATATTAATAAACAGTTATAAGCACATAAATATGGAAGCAAAATATAATTCTTAGTATAAACTGCAAATATCAGACCTGCTGATACTAAGTAAATGGAACAAGAACAATTCACCATAACTCAAAAGTATTACACATAGTAGCAATAAATTGATTCTAAATTACTTTGGTCTTCTGTAATATCTAAAAATAGGCAAAAGCATAGAGAAGGTTCAAATTAGTTATCACTATAGCATTTTCCCCATTATGGTTCAATGTGTTTGAGATTAAAAATACAGCTAAATTAATGGAGCATGATTGGTCATGACAGACCAACCAAATTCCCTCTTTTGATACAATAACTACAACTAGCAAACCAAGGGAATGCTATAATTAGATGAGGAATCCCAAGATTTCAGTGAAACATTTAACAGTATTCTATGCTTGGATATAAAATAGAATGATATAAGCTAGAATAGCAGCCTCCAAAGTCGGGGCCAAAGGTCCATTCCCAAGAAGATAGGTTGTATCCCACCCACCTTGCTATAGCCAATCATGAAGCTTGTTTCCACTATAACTACACCTACTCTTTTATCCATTAGTACTTACCCCAAATCCTACCAACCCATCAATAAGTTCTCCACTTCACCACTTCCCCCTTTCTGTGCAAAGCACCTCTCTCCGCAAAGCACCTCTCTCCCTTGCTCCCATCCCGTTGGATTGTGAGGTGAGTTTAGTGGCAACTGTCAATGAGGAAGAAGAGCTCACCTCCCTGCCTTTTTCATTTTGCCAGGATGAGCAGGTATGGGTTGTAATCAGAATCATAAGTATAACTATGTTATCTTCCCCCTCACCTCACTTCAACTCCACTCATCTTCCAAACCTCCCTATTACTGTGAACCTCATCACAATCCTATTAGTCACCCACGTTCTTATAACTTCATTGTCAATTTTAATGATAATTTCCCTCAACCAAATCCATATCAGCCTTATCACGCAATCTTGTGGTTTTACCTCCACATCTCCCACATCTGCTCCCTTCTCTCTCCTCAAAGCCATCATCATAGTTCAGAATCTTATTATCTCTTACCAGGACTATTGCAACTGTCTTCTAATTGGTCTCTCTACATCAGCTCTCCCTCCTCTAATCCATCCTCTCCACAGCTGCCAATTTCTTTTTTTTTTTTTTGGAGGGCAACTGGGGTTAAGTGACTTGCCCAATGTCACACAGCTAGGTGTGTGTGTGTGTGTGTGTGTGTTTATATGTGTGTGTGTCTGAGGCCGGATCTGAACCCAGGTCCTCCTAACTCCAGGGCTGGTGCTCTATTCACTGCGCCACCTAGCTGCCCCACAGCTGCCAATTTCTTAAAGGGTAGGTCAGACCATGTAATTCTCCATGCAAAAATCTTTCTCACCTTTAGAATTATCCTTTAATTTCTATTTTTATGTTACAACATGTATCAAAAGTCAAAATCACCAAGCATTTATTAAGTGTCAGACACTGTTAATCACTGAGAATATAGATATATGGACCCAAGGAATAATGAAGACATAATTAGCCTGGGCATTTTCCTTAAAATGGAGTTTTGAGGAGGAACAAATCAATTAGAAGAAGGAGTCACAGGGCAGAATGAACTTTCAGGGTGAGAATGTGCAGGGGCTGAGTGAGAAGGCTGTTGTGGCATACTGGAAAAGGTCCAGAAAATCAGTAGTGGAACCAAGAGAGGAATGGAGGAATGAAGACATTCATTTATGTACATAATTATTAGTATGAAAGTATATTTATATAACTTTAAATATGTGAATACAGACATATTGGGATATGTGTCAAAAAAAAATCTGTTTATTGAGACATCTAGGTATTACAGCAAATAGAGTACTCAGCCTAGAGTCAGGAAGACCTGAGCTCAAATTTGGCCTCAGAGACTTACTGGTGGTATGACCCTGAACAAGTCAATTAATTACTATCTGCCTGTTTCCTCATATGTAACAGAGATATCTGTGAGAATCAAATAAGATAATAACTGTAAAGTGCTTAGCACAGTGCCTGGCACATAGTAAGAGCTATATAAAGATTTTTGTTTTGTTTTTTAAAAAGAGCATCAAAAAAGTCTGAAGACCACTGGGCTAGATAAAAGCAGAGCTCCTAGAAAGAAGTCAAAATGACTGAAATATAGGACCCATAAAGTCATTAACACACTCATTTCAATTTGGAGGGAGGCCTCAAGTGGACTGTGCCAAGGGTCTGGGTCTGTCCTTGTTTTTTTCAACATTTTTATTAATGATTCATATGTAGTCATAGACAGTATCTTGCAAAATCTGAAGATGGACATGAAGTAAGGAGGGACAGTTAACTAACTAGATGATAGGGTCATCATCCAAAAGGATTTTAATAGGTAGTAAAGATGAAATTAAACAGGTATAAATGTTAAGTTCTATGCTTGAATTTTTAAAAAAGTCTTAAAAATTGCTTTTCCTTTTTTTGCCCACAGCGTTAACAACTGAGTCCCAAATCAATCTACTTCAGGGTAAAAGTTAATCTCAACTACTCTAAGTCTTTTATCTTCCTTGCTTGTGATGTTCCTAGCTTGAGAAGTGGGAGTACAGAGGATTAATCCACCTTTCTCATTTCCACCAATATCTTGGCTCACAACAGCCTCAATGTTAAACACCAGCGTCCTAACAATTAGAGATAACCAGTAGTGACAAGAGTTGTCTTGGGAGGCCATTTCCTTGTCTTCAAAGGAAGATAATCGCTTACTGGAGATGCTGCAAAAGGACTCTTATTAAGCTATGGATTGAATTAGATGGCCATAGAGGTTTCTTACAACTCTTGGATTCTGTGAACTAAAATTCTAAGCCTAAATTACGCCAATTTCTTGTTCATAATACTTTCCCTGGTAACTGTATCTCTGTTCTATTCAATTTGAGTTTGACTTCAACTGAGTTGAAACGATATATAACTTTCAAGATTTCAAGCAGGAAGACACTGATTTCAATGACAATGGGAGTGCCAAAAACACAGCTCAAATGTGATTTAATGTTCCTTTCCAAATTGTTTTTGGCAGCTAGATTCATCCACATCCTAGTCTGTAAAAGAATTACCTGATGATGTAGAACATCACAGCTTTAATTTAGGAAGCTATATAACTAACTAGGAGAGAGCCAAACTCTTATTTCTCAAATATACAACATAAAATAGTATTATACCACATAATAGAAAAAAATTAAACTGAACTAAACTAAGTCAGTCTGGTGGAAGTCTTTAACAGAATATCCTTTAAATTGGCAAACATAATAAAGAATGAATTGTTTTAGGGCAGCTAGGTGGTGTAGTGAATAAGAGCACTGGCTCCGGAGTTCAAATCCAGCCTCAGACACTTAACACTTAGTAGCTGTGTAACCTTGGGTAAGTCACTTAACCCCAATTGCCTTGCCTTCCCCCTCCACAAAAGAAAAAATGCAAAAAAAAAAAAAGTGAATTGTTTTAATTACAACTTTTAGTCACTAATTCCTCCACTGAATCCATAGTTTATACAAACTATGTTAAATATCTCATTAAGTGGAAATTTTATCTTAAATTTTAGGCCTGCCAATAAGAGGAATTACTACCCAAAATCTTGTTTTATAATTTTAATAAATATGTATAGCAAAAATATAAATATGTGAAGCAAAACTTCAAAAGAAGAATGGGCAGGAAATTTTAGTTTATAGTCAAATGTATTATCTTCCAAATGTATTATCTTCCTGTTACAGAATACCTCTTTCCCAAGGTAACTCTATATGTTGTAGCTCACAAAAATATATACTGTCCTATTATTATAAGGTAAACACTAAATTAGTCAATAATCAGCATACTGAAAACATAATTACATCTACCAAGACCATAAAAACAAAGGGAAACAAAGAAAACCTTAGAGACATTCAAGCCCTACTTCTGCCAATTACTGATTGTGTGGCCTTGGGCAAGTCACTTAAGCCTTAGCAGCCCAGGCAACTCTCTAAAAGTTGAAAATAGTTAATCTGCACAGAAAGAACTTTCAAGCTTATGAAATCAAGTCTGGTCCCCTTGAAAAAGGGCATTCTTGTCATATCTCTGTCTTGAAGAAGGCTCTTGGAAGACAGGAGAACATACCTTATTCACAGGAGAATATACCTAATTCATCTTTATGTTGTCCTCAAATTCTAGTACAGTGCCATAAACATAGCAGGTACTCAACATTTTAAAATAAACTTCATCTTCTAGAATTGCTTATGATCTTTACTGGTGGGAGAAGAGGAAAGAAAAAAGACTGGTCTCCCTATTTTGCCCAAGTTAAATGTGCAGCAGGTACTTCTTCACAGTCCTGATTATCAATAGTGATCAGCACAGAAATTTTAACTGGTTCTGTTTTTCAGACCTGGGTCAGCTCACCCCAACTTGGGAAGCCTGGTGGCCCTTAGACTTACTCCATATACCAACTTCAGTAGTAGGACGGATTAAGGCATTCTCTAGTCATCATCTATAAAAAAGGCATTTTTTCAACTATACATATGAGATATGTTCTGAAATGGAACTAATACATACAAGACTACATATTACGCTGAATCACATATGTAATGCATTTTAACATATATGGGGTTAATACAATGATTCAATAAAATTTTGAACTAGTAAATTAAAATTGAAATAATCTCTATTTCTTTTAATCAGAAAATCAACACTTAGTAGTACAACAGCAAGACATTGATATTTACTAAACAATGAAAACCCCATAAAGATTTAATAAAGATAATTGACATTGCTCCTTCAGAATAACTTTTAGGCAGTAAAGCATTTCCCAGAAACTAGTGATAACAAAGATGAACATTATTTTCCTTTCCTAAGTAGATACCAGGGCAGGTAGGTAGAGCAGTGAAACAGAGTACTGGGCCTAAAGTCAGGAAGACTCATCTGAGTTCAAATGTAGCCGCAGACACTTACTAGCTGTGTGACCCCAGGTAAGTTACTTAACCCTGTTTACCTCAGTTCCTCATCTATAAAATAAGCAGGAGAAAGAAATAGTAAACCACCCTAGTCTCTTTGCCAAGGAAACCCCAAACAGGGTCATGAAGAGTTGGACGTGACTGAAACAAACGAACAACAATAAAGTAGATACCAAGAATTTCTGTCTTATATAAGTTTTAAATTTAAAAGAATGGATTTCATAGGGTTGCTAGGTAGCGCAATGAATAGAGCACCAGCCCTGGAGTCAGGAGGACCTGAGTTCAAATCTGGACTCAGACACTTGACATACTTATTAGCCGTGTGACTTTGGGCAAGTCACTTGACCCCAATTGCCCTCCAAAAAAATTAAAAAAGACTGTATATAGGCAAGGTGCAATGCTAGGTTCTGGGGAGAGAAAGAAGAAAAATGACAGCCCACGATCCTGAGAACATCCAACCTCTTCCAAGTCACTTAACCCTTCTGAGTCTCAAGAATCTTTATCACTTAGGTACTTAGGTACCTCAGAGGGACCATCTTTTAAGGATCTGTTTCAGGTCAAAATAGGAATTCTATAAAACAAGGCCAGGGTCCTTTTTCAGTACAATGAATTCTATATAATAAATTATAATTGAACAAAAGTACAATTATCAGCTGCAAAAGCTAAAACACCAGAAAAGGGGAAAACAATACTATACTTTAAATCTTAGTACTAAATATAATAAAATATTTAAGATTTAAAAGGTATAACAATGCAGGAAAAAATAAACTGTCTTAAAAGTTTAAACAAATTACCTGCAACACCATTCAATACGACCTTCCCCTTCACAAGTTTTTGCCCAATGATTATCTGCAAGATTTTTCATTGCAACAGCATATTCACAGAGTGTTTCTTCATCCTCACAGTGTTCTCGCCAGATCTTATCAAAATCTCCAACTAAAAAGAAAAGAATTGAATATATATATTACATTTTCAATGATTATATTTTAAGTGATACTCTAGGCACTTTAAAGTGATTCTAATTCAAAATATAGCTTGAGGAGTATAAATTTTAAAAGCGACTTATAAAATCCAGGATATTTAAAGTAAATTCATAAATCAAAAAGTCTTATTAGATGTGTTTTGGTTTTTTTCCCTTTTTTTTTAAACAAATGCTTTATTAACTTCTGTTTTACATTATTAATTTCTGCCAGATTTTGAGTTACAATCATTTTCCCCCCATTATTCCCCTACCCAACCTCCCAGAATAGAAGTCCCACAAGCTATCGCTTCCTCCAATCTGCTCTCTCCCATGCCTTCTCCCATACCCCCATCGACTTTTCCATTAGAGGAAGGTGAGTCTTTGCGTCCCAATGCCTGCACATCTTATCTCCCTATTACAAGCAAAAGAGTATTAATAATAGTATTTATATATATATTTGAAACATTTAATGTTACGACCTCGAATTTCAGATCCATTTCCTTCCTCCCTTGTCACCCATTCCTTCTTGGGAGATAAGTAATTCAGTATATGTTGTACATGTCTAGCTATGCAAAACATTATCATGGTAGATATATTGTACAAGGCTGCTTATAATTCCCTCCCACTCATCCCACCCCCCACCTGGTCCATTCCCTACATGATCCTGTCCCTCTTCTATAGTGGGTATTTCCAACCTCCCCTCACCCCAAGGATGCCCTCCCATCCATCATCCCTCCTCTCATCCCCCTTCCCCCTATCCTGCTGCAGGTTGAGATATCCCATTTAGTATGTATGTCATTTTCTCCCTGAACCAAATTCAATGTGAATGTGGTTTTGCCTTTTTAGCCTTCCTTATTCTCCCCCTCCTTTGCAACCACTTCCCCTTGCTTCTTCTACATGGGATAGTTTACCCTACCCTGTCTCTCCCCATCTCCTCTTGCTACTTTCCTCTCTCACCTCATAATTTCATCCCTTGAGTATTCTCCCTTCCCAACAAATTCAACCTATGCCCTCTATCCATATACAACTGTAACCATATACACACACATTCACATATGTATTCATATGACCACACCCCCTTCTTCCATTATTTTCATAGTGAGAAAGATATCATCAGTCACAGTTATTGCTTTTCCATATAGGAATGTAAATAGTTCAACTTTGATAAGTTCCTTTGGATTTCTTTTCCCTGATTACCTTCTCAGGCATCTCTTGCTTCTTGTGTCTGGTGTCAAATTTTCTATTCAATTCTGGTTTTTTCCTCAAGAATGCTTGAAAGTCCTCTATTCCACTGAATGACCATATTTTCCCCTGAAACAAAATACTCAGTTTTGCTGGGTAGGTGACCCTTGGGTTCAGTCCCAGTTCTTTTGCCCTCTGGAATATCATATTCCATGCCCTTCAATTCCTCAGTGTAGAAGCTGCCAGGTCCTGGGCTATTCTGATTGTGTTTCCACAATATTGAAATTGTTTCTTCCTGGCTGCTTGTAGTATTTTCTCCTTGATCTGGGGATTCTGGAACCTGGCTATAATATTCCTGGGAGTTTTCTTTTTGGGATCTTTTTCAGGAGGTGATCTGTGGATTCTTTCAACCTCTATTTTGCCCTCTGGATCTAAAACATCAGGGCAGTTTTCCTTGAGAATTTCTTGAAGGGTGATTTCTAGGTTCTTTCCTTGATCATGGCTTTCAGGTAGTCCAATAATTTTTAAATTGTCTCTCCTGGATCTATTTTCCAGGTCAGTGGTTTTTCCCATGAGATATTTCACATTGCCTTCTAATCTTTCATTTGTTTGGATCTGCTTAACAGCATCTTGATTTCTCATAAAGTCTTTAGCTTCCATTTGCTCCAGTCTAACTCTGAAGGAATGAATCTCCTCAGTGAACTTTTGAGATTCTTTTTCCATCTGGCAAATTCGACTTTTTAAGGCATTCTTCTCCTCATTGCCCTTTTGGGCCTCCTTTGCCATTTGAGATAGTCTATTTTTTAAGGTGTTGTTTTCCTAAGTCAGGCTGTTGACCCTCATTTCATACTTTTCCTGCATCCTTCTCATTTCTCTTTCCAATTTTTCCTCCACTTCTCTTATTTGATTTTTAAAGTCCTTCTTAAGGTCCTCTATGGCCTGCAACCCGCTCATGTTTTCCCCTGGGGCTTTTGGAGCAGGACTTCTGACCTCACAGTGCTTTTCCCGCTCTATGCCCCCAAAATAGGAGTCTAGGGTTGCATTTTTCTGTTTCCTTTGCCTTGGCATGTTGCCACTTAATTACTTGACTTTTGGGCTTGTTGCCACACTATGGCTTTAAGGCCAGAGAGAGGAATTTTCGTCCCGAACGTGTGGGGGGCAACTTCCATTTCTGGCAAGCTGTAAACCCACCTACGACTTCCACCCTAGATCACAATCCAGATCCAGGGAGGTTAAAGCAAGAGAGATTACCCCCCAAGACTGATCGCTGGATCTCCCTACGATTTGCAGGCCGGGAGCTGGAGCTGCCTCTGAAAACTGCAAAATGGCATGTCTCCTCAGTGGCTTCTAGCCCCCAGGGGAGGGAGCTGCCGCATTCCCTAAATACCAGTCCCAAAGTCCATAGGATACTAACCTCTTACTTTGTCCTAGGCATGTCTATGTTGATAATTCTGGAGTCGCCACAGCTCCTGGTGTTCTAGTGTTCCTCCATCCGGCTGCTGGCCCTGCTGCCCTGGGGCTAAAACTTCGGCTCACGAGGACCTGGGCTTGGCTTGGCTCCTGCGCTCTGAGCGCTGCCAGGTCCCAGACCTCTGCGCTGGTCCTTCCTGCAGGGCTGCTGGGCTGTCCTCAGCGGGAGGTTAGCTTCTCTGTGTTGTTCTGTGGGTGCTGGGGCTCCAGAAGTTGTTCAGAGTCCCCTTTTACATAGTTTGGGGGGAATCTGGGGGCAGAGTGGCTTGGAAGAGCTGTTTGTACTCCACCATCTTGGCTCCGCCCCACCAGATGTGTTTTGTTTTTACATTACAAACATTTACAGCCTGCCCCCTACTCCATGAGAGGTGTAGTATAACAAAATAAACCAATTAAGTAAAAATAACAATATATAGTGACTTCACCTGAAAATATACACAACATTCCATAGAGCACCTCTCACTCTTCAATTAAAAAAAAATTTAACAGAATTTTATTTTCTCTCTCCCATTTCCCACCCCACTGGAAAAAAAATAGAAATGATAAGCAAATTTCTTATAACAAATATACATAGTTAAGCAAAACATTAAATTCCCTCTTTCCCTATGTACAAAAATATACATGCCTCTTTTCCCACCCCTAAGTCTATCACCTGAAAGTCAGAAAGTGGACACTAAGTTTCTTATAGTTTTCACAGTTGGATTTCTTTACAATGCTGTTATTGTATAAGTGTTTCTCACTATTCTGCTCATTTCACTCTTTATCAGTTTGTAAAATTCATCAAAACTGTCCTTTCAAATAATATACTGGTTTTTTTGGTGGTTTGTCTTCATTTCTTATCAAGGTGCACTCTGGGTTCCTTACCATGCCCAAGAAACATCTTTACCCTGAAAATACACTAGAGCCCTGGAATTCACACCCTGAAAGTACCCTTTGCCTATGCAGCCTCTCCCTCGGACTGGATGGCTCCATGTAAGGAGGCTGCCCAGGTCAGTACGGTTTCTATTTCTCACCAACCTGTATGCCTTGGCTGCCTTCATCATTCCCTGATACCACTCCCCTCACCTTCTACTTCAGCTTCCTTTATTGCACCTTCTTCCCTCATTAGAACATAATTTTCAACAAAAACCTAGTCGTGTGACCTTAGGCAAGTTACTTAATCCCAATTGCCCTCCAAAAAGAAAAAAAAAAAGAACATAATTTTCTTGAAGGCAGGTACTGTCTTTCTGTTCATATTTGAATTCACAGTACTTAGTACAGTACCTGGGCAAATAATAAATAGCTGATAACTTATTGAAGTTCTTTTTTTTTTTTTTTGCTTTTTGGATGGCTATTAGGGTTAAGTAACTTGCCCAAGGTCACATGGCTAGGTTTTTGTTTGTGTGTGTCAAGTATCTGAGGTCAGATCCAAACTCAGGTCCTTCTGACTCCAGGGCCAGGCACTCTACTCACTGTGCCACCTAGCCGCCCCATTTGTTGAAGTTCTGCTTACTTTTTTCTTTATAATATTGTTACCACTTTATAAATCATTCTTCTGCTTCTATTCACCTTACTCTTCATTAGTACACTTAAGTCTAAGGTCCTCTGAAATAATCTTCTTCATCATTTGTTACTGAATAATAGCATTCAATCATGTTTATATATAATAATTTGTTTAGCCATTCCCTAAAGAATTAACATTCCCTCAGTTTTCAATTCTTTGAACCTACAATAAAGAGCTGCCATCAATATTTCTGTATATCTTTGTTAGTTTGTTTTACTTGGGACTAGTAACTCCCTTAATCTATCTTTTCTCTTATGCTTCCCTCCCCTTTCTGTCTAGTGTACAAGTAGGCTCTCTGGGAAAAAAAAATTAAAAATACCACATACTTTTAAGTTTAATCTGCATTATTAACATTTTCTCCATCATTTTCTTAAGTCTACATAATTAGCAACAACAAAAATAAAAACTTGATTAAAAGAGATAAAACTAAGAAACTAGATTTTACTAAGAGGTAACACTGATGTATTAATTAAATAGCCTAACATCTAAATAATTAAAGGAAAAGCCAAATAAATTAAAAAGAAATAGTAAAACCATAATTGTGGGGGAAACTTCAACTTATCCCTTTTAGACTGAAATTTTAAAAACAAACAAAAGTAATTTAAGCCCCTGAATAAAATTTTAGTAAAGTATGATACTGTAGCTCTCTTATCATTACTGATTGAGAATAAAAAGGAACACAGCATACACATATTTCTCAGCTCTAAATGATACTTTTATCTTTAAAAAATTGTTATGTACTATTAAAACATTAAAATAAAATGCCCTTAGAAATGCAGAAATATTAAATGTATCCTCTAATAACCACAATGCAATAAAAATTATATTTGGTAAAGAGCAACTAAAGAAAGGATTAAAAATTATTTGGAGATTGAAAAATTAGTGGGTCAAAGAACAAGTCATAGGTAGTATCATAAGAAATGCAAACTAACAACAATCATATGGAAAAATGACCCAAACCACTAACAACAAGAGAAATGCAAACCAAAGCACCATTTTACACCCATCACATCAGCAAAAAATGAAAAAGAAAATGGCAAATATTAGAGGGGCTATGAGAAAACAAGTATATTAATGCAACAGATCCAGCTATTGTAACGTATTGCTTTTTCCCTTTCCCATCTGTCACATATACCCCAGTATGTCATATACATATACATACACATATACACATACATATATATCTGTATATTTATAATGTTCAACCCTAATAGCTGTAAAATGCTATCGTTTTAAAAAATATAAAAATTGGGAATGATAAAATATTTCACTTAGCCTGCTTATTAATAAAATTTTACAAGGTTAAATATTTGATAAATAAAATGTAATTCATACTTCCCCCCCCCACAATAACTCTAAAATCCCTTTTGAAAACATGGGGGGGGGGGATGATAGAGAAGATAAACAATCTACCAACAGCCAAAATTAGTGGTAAATACAGGATATGATTTAATTCTGACTCATATAGTCTAAAGATTAAAACTTAGCTGGTTGTAATTTACAATAAATAACCAAGTGAAAAAGTCAGTTACAAACTCAAAATTAAAAAGAAATTCTCAAATTCAGGGGTCATTAACTTATCTAATTTTGGCATGAAGTAACATCAACTACCTGAAACCTGAAATAAGAATCATCTAGAGAAATACGTATCAAAATGATCTCCAAGACATTAACTTACAGCCCACAAGAATGGCAAAAATATCTTAAAATAATAAAATACAAAGTTTTCAGCACTGTGAAGAAATTGGCATTCTAATGTACAAATATTCTGCAGAATAGCATCCCAATATACAATAATATTAACAAAACTTAGTATGATTTTTTAATAATTATTTTTTAGCCCACAAATTCCACCATCAAGAGTTCTAATTCCAAAATATTATACATGGACAAAAATGACCTACAGAAATCTTTATCATTCCTATATTTGTAAAAGTAAAATACTAGATACCTACTTTCCATAACAATAGTTGGAAAAAAGCTGAATAAATTATGGTATATAAGATAATGGAATATTATGATGCTGTAAAATATTAAGAATTACAAGGAAATATGGAAAATCCTGTATGAGGTAAATACAAAATAAAAGCAGAACCAGAACTGTCCACACTGACGGAAAAGAAAGAAAAAACAACAGGCCTATGTATTCTTTCTGCTCTAGGAGCAGAAGTGGAATTCCACTTCGAGCCATAGGAGTCAGGAGGTAGGAATCCAGGCTAGGTTGTGCAGCCAGTTCAGGAGCTATGCAGGAGGAAGTGACCAAAGTGACCTTCTGGACCCCAGACCAGCAAGACTCATGTTGCAGACACAGCAGACCTTGGTGAGACCAATGCAATTCAGGAATTGATCTCAGTTTGAGTCAGTCTCCTCTCCCAGACACCAAGGTGGTACAGGAGAGTTCTGGAGAAAATGTCTGCTTGTTTGCTCTTGTTATAGTATCATGAGCATTATTCTACATACTGTGTGTATGTAGTGTATACACACACACACACACACACACACACACACATACACACAAAATATTGATTATATGAGAGGAGGAGAAGAGGAGAGGGCAAGGAAGAAGAGGAGAGAGGCCTAAAGATGGTAGAAATTCAGGAAGTAATGGGAAGAAGAGACACAAAACAATACTTTTCTTTATTTATTAGTTTTAGGTCAAGATTTTCCCCCTGTCTTATAGTCAAGTCAATCAAGAAGTACTTACTAAATGCCCACTATGTGCCAGGCACTGTGCTACATAATGGGGATTTAAGGGGAAAAAATAAAGGTAAAGGACAGTCCTTGACCTCAAGGAACTCAAAATTTAACGAGGGATACAATATTCAAATGTACACACAATCTATAAACAATAGATAGGAAAGAATCAAAACAGGGAGAGTACTAGAATTAAGAGAAATTCAGAAAGGCTTCCATTAGAAATTGGGATTTTCTCTGGGACTTGAAGGAAGCCAGGAGGCAGAGATGAGGAAGAAGAAGATACCAATGGGGGACAGAGACTGAGAATGCCCAGAGCCAGTCTTGCTACATCTTATGTTTGATGATTTTTACTGATACTTAAATTTTTCATTTTAATTTTTAAAGAGAAACAAAATTATTCATCCTAATAAAATCAGGTATATTTAGTCCCAGACATGTTCCGCTTTTAGAACAATGTTTCTACAACTTTTCCCTCTCCTTCACTTTTCACATATAATCAGCTACCAATTGACTCTTTATCTCTACAGCATTTCACATTTGTCTCCTATCTACTCCCATTCTATCACCCAAGTAGACTATTTTAATAGCTTCCTAAAAAGTCAAGTCTATCTCCCCCACCTCTCCACCCCTTTACTCTTTCTTCTAGCCACCTCCAATTCATTTTTTATGCTGCTGCCAGAATAATTTGTATGCACTGACCTAGTAACATCTTTCTGCTCAAAAATCTTGAGCAGTTCCTGACTGTCAAGGGAATTTAAACTTCTTTGCCTGGAATTCAAGACCATCCTTGATCTACCACTGTACTATTTTGAGCTTTATCTCAATTATTCCTTTCCATCGAGGTATACTCCATCCAAATTGGCATAGTTCTTATAATGTACTTGTATTGTAATACATTATAGTTATTAATTTATATCTTACAGCCCCATTAAGCAAAGTTCATGATGGCAGGGACTGGGTCTTGTCTAAATTTTTCATCTTCTCCAACATATAACATGGTGCTGTGCATATATTATGCACTTAATGTTTAATGAACTTAACTATTAAGAAGCTATTCAGAATCATAAAATTTATCTTAATTTTGGCTTAATGTGCTTATATTAATTATTATACTATATTAATTATACTTATCTTCTCATATCAGGAAACTTTTCTATTAGGAAAGACAAAGACAAGTAGGTATTTTATATTTAGAGGATTTTGTAACATTTCTCTCCTGAAAATTACTAAATGTAATTTAAAATAGTCTCAATCCAAATTTTGACATTTAATTTTAGTTATATATAAAAACTATAAGAGACTGAATGGCATGGTGAATAGAGAGCTAGTCCTGTAATGAGATGCTGGGCACATCAAGTAACCTTTAAGGGTTCTTGGCAACTCTCTAAGAATATAAATTGCAAAAGGTGCTAACTTACTTTGGAAAAGAATGTTCCCTTATTTGAGAATTCCCTAGATTAATGAAATGATGGGTCCTATTCCTAGCCCTATGAAAAATTGTATTCTTTAGAAGAAATATGTAATGGAATTAATACTTTTAAGTACATTTAAAATTAGCAAAGAATATATTGTCAGGAACCAGGTTAATGTGTTAGTTTGCTGAAATGTTCCTTTCTTATATTTATTCAAAGGATGGCTCTGTGGGTAGAAGAGATGGAGATATTTAGAACTGAAGGTAATGTAAAAACAAAATATTAGGTTTTCCCCAAGTTAGCAAGATGTTAAAAGAGGAAGTGGTTAAGGCAGGATCTATAACTAAATAGTTAAGGCAAAATTTGTCAATATATATCTCTTATTTCCTCTCCTTAGAAAATGGTTTTTAAGCAAATGGAAATCTGTTAAAGGGTAACATATTATGATCAAAGTATCATAGGAAATGGTTACACACAATAGCACTTTGAGCATTTCTTACCTTAGATACTGTATTAAAACCAACTAACACATGAACACAGCAGTGTAGAAAGTTGTTCACCAAGGATTGAGTGCTATTCCCTTATAACAGCAGCTCCCAACCTTTATGGTCTCAGAACCCCTTTATACTCTTAAAAAGTACTGAGAACACCCTTTCTACACTTAGAAATTAAGGGCTCCCAAAGAGTTCTGTTTATGTAGATTATATCTATCAATTTTTACCATATTAGAAATAAAAATTGATGTTTTAAACATTTATTAATTTAAAAATAAGCCCATTACATAACATAAATAATTTATTTTTATGAAAACTTTTGCAAAACAAAAATATAGCAGAGTGGCATTGTTTTACATATCTTTGCAAATCTCTTTAATAGCTGGCATAAATGACAGCTGGATTCTCTTATCTGCTTCTGCATTGAAGTAAATTAATACAATCCAGTTTTCTAAAGTCATGTAGCTAGAAAAGGGAGTAATATTTTAGTAGGCAAATGTCTTAGTCTTTTTATGGAAACAGTTTTGAGGGGAAATGTAATTTCAGTACCACACTTTGAGAATTGCTGCCTTAAATTTTCTGAAGCAAGTGATACAACATTCCATCTCCTCCTCCCCCAACCTCCCATGACAAAGGACAGGTTGGGTTAGGAAACACACTGAAATCAAGAGGTCAAATGACTTTCTAAGGATTAACAGTGATAGCTAATGGCAGAAACAAGCCTAGATCCAATTGTTACGCAGTAAGATTTCATTTTTTTAATGCATTTATTCATTCAACAAATATTTATTAAGTTCTTATATATGCTTAGTACACGGAGCAGTATAATGTAATTAGCAGACAGGTCAACCTTGTAGTCAGGAAAACCTGATTTCAGGTCTTGCCTCTGGCACTTCGTAGCTTTGTGACCATGTGCAGGCAAGTCACAGTGGCACAGGCAACTCTCTAGGACGCAAAAGAGGCACATCAGGGAGCCCCCACAGATGAAATCACAGGTCCAGGCATTATATTAGGTTCTGGATGTACAAAGACAAAAATAAAATAGTTCTTGCCTTCAAGGAATTTGCATTCCAGGGAAAGAAATAGGTATACAAATCATACAAATGGGAGTGGGGGCAGGGAGAATTTAGGGAGATCAGGCTGGCACTTAAACTGAGGGGGGGTAGCACTTGAGTCAGTCCTAGAAGTAAATTAGAGATATGGTGCCCACAGGAAAGGCTCCAAACTATTTGCTGGAAATGAATAGTCCAAATCCTACCTAACTAGCAGCCCCGGATAAAATATAATGTACTAAAAGGAATACAAAGCTCGATCTACCAAGAAGGTAGGTGCTGAATTCCTGCCAAATCCAATAGTCTTTTCATAATCCTTGGTTGTCTAATCTTCTCTTTGCGATCTGTCGATCTGTCGTAATAGTAATGACAGCGAGCCTTTTACATAGGACCTACTGTGTTCCAGGCACTGTGCCAAATGCTTTACAAATTATTAATTCATTTTATTCTCACAGCAACTCTTTGTAGTAGATGCTATTATTAGTTTCATTTAACATCTGAAGAAACTGAGGTGAACAGAAGCTAAATGATTTGCTAAAGGTTACATAACTATTAAGTGTCTGAAGTCAAATTTGAACTCAAGTCTTCCTGACTCCAGGCCCAGCATAACCACCCTCCCCCATAGTTTCCAAGATACTAAATTTTCCTGGTTCTCCTGTTAGTTTGGTTTTGGTTTTTGTTTTGCTTTTTGGAGGGCAATTGGGGTTAACTTGCCCAAGGTCACATGGCTAGGTTTTTTTTTTATGTGTGTGTGTGTTAAGTGTCTGAGGCCGGATTCGAACTCAGGTCCTTCTGACTCCAGGGCCAGCACGCTACTCACTGCACCACCTAGCCTCCCCTCTCCTGTTAGTTTTTTGACCATTCTTTCAATAATTCAGGTTTCCTTATACTCACTTGAATATCTATCTATTAAGGGTGGTTGGTCCTCATTCCTCTGAGAAGGCATCTATTCTCACCGTCTTGAAGTTTATGGAAGGGCCTCCCCTAAGTCACCCTTATCAGAGGTTTGATTTTTCACCTAAAACCTCCCCAAACATACTTTTTCCACTTAGATGTACTGCCACCATCTCAAATTCAGCAATTAAAAAACAAAACAAGCCCACAAAACTCTTCTCAGAAAAAAAAAGCTTCCTTAACTATCCTATTTCTAATGTTATTACCCTCATCATTCAATCTTCTACACCAAAAAATACTGGAATCCCTTCTGATTCCTTCCTACTCTATATCCAATGTATCATTCTTCCCTTCAAAATCTATTTTACATTTTCTTCTTACTACTAACACCAATCTGTTGCAGGTTTTTCTCACTTCTCAATGTGGGTTACTTATAACTTCCTAGATGGTCTTCTTGACTCTAGTGTCTCTGCTTACCGTAATCCATTTACTCCAGATATTTAATTAGCTTCTCACTTTATTCTATAACTTACATCTAAATATTTTAATATTTTATTTTTAAAAGTACAAGATTAAAGCAAAACTGTCACTTGCTCAATGAAGTTTTTAAATATCAGAATAAATGTTATACATTGTCATGAGACCCAAAGGCAATTGTTAGATAATACTGAGATTCAGGCTATTTATATATGTAAACTTCAAGAAACAATGTAGGAATTCAAGGTAGAAGAGACTGGAAACATCAAAGAAACCAGTTTCAAGTCAAGATTTAAGTTTAGGTAAGCTGAGCTTTTAAAGAAGATGGACATTACACCTTACCTAGATTGCTAATCAACTGGGACATTAGAAAAGTAGAACAGAGTGGATCCTGGAAGTGACACCTTGTTCCAAGAACAGCCTCTCCCGATTACCAAACTAAGGTTTGGTTCCCACTTTGTTCCCACTTGTCTACCCATTTTCAGCTCCTAGTTATAGCTAGGCTGTGCTAGATTTTATACAGGCCCATAGAAATATATGACACAGGGCTAACTATATTGCCTAAAAATTGAAATATACACAGTCCTGGCAATTACATGATGAGTAAATGTAATATAAAAAAATTAAAAAACAAAATAACTACTTAAAAGGCATTATGTGTAGGCAAATCCAAATAAATAAAGTTCTGAAAACTGTTTTTACTTTTACAACTTCTAATTTACAATTCTAAATTTAGATATTTTACAATTCTAAATTTAGATACTCTATTACTGAAGAGATAGTAAGAAAACAAACTGTTATATGCACAATTGTCTACCAACTTTTATGTCTATCAGTTAACAAAATGTCCTAGGACAAACCTAACACAGTCCTTTTGTGGACAGTGTTCACTAAATTCTGCTGATTTAGCAAAGATGGTATCACAAAAGGTAGTACTTTTTGACTTTGTATTAGAATGGGTATTACTAAATTTTTTTTTAAAGTAGCAGAAATTAAAAGAAATGTGAAACCAAAGATAGTTTACTTAAGATTTTGTTGGGGGGGGGAGGGGAACGAGGATAGGGGAGTGTTACATTAACCTTTATATTCTTCCTTTGGGTTTTTTAAACACCCTGGGGAAAATAAATCCAGAAAACTCAATTAAAACCACATGCTTTACTACCTTAATTCCCTTAAGGAATTTCAAATCTCTGGAGAAACTTAAATATTTGGATTTTTCTTTGAACTCTCTTCATTTTTTACTTTTCATCTACAAATTGCTATGCTCATCTCACAGGATTGCAGAATTAGACTTAGAAGAGACTTTTAGGGATATCCTGTTCAACCTCAACCCCCTTATTTTACAGATGAAAAACCTGAGGTCTAGAAGGGGAAGGAACTTGCCCAGTCTTACAGGCAATAAAAGAAGAAGATCTAGAATTTGAACCCAAGTCTCTTAAATTCCAAATTCAGTGCACTTTCCACCACACCTACCACATAGGGCTTCACTCTCATTTAGCCATCTGCTATGAAGAATTTAATGGACCTAGAAATGTTCATTGAAGTTCCTACTATGTGTTTAGCACTGTTAGCCAATCTACCACTCAAAATGTGGTTTGCTCTTGCTTAGTCCCACCAGTTAACTTCATTTCCTTTCTGAACTCAGTTTATGTAACATATACCTCCTGAGTTTTTCTATTTTAGTTTTTTTAACACTTGTTTTAACCCACAGCCTTATGTGAAAAACATTTCCCACCATTAGCACTCTAAATTATACATCATATTCAGTATTGACTGAGCATTAAAATATTGACTAAAATATAAATGACCATAAGACATGTAAGAAAGTTAGACTATAGAAAATAGCAACCGCTGTTTTAATGGCAATAGCTATTGTCATTTATATAGCCTTGAAGTGTTGATATAGACACCCAATAAGTTTGGAAAAAGAGTTGTCAAATATAATGGAAATCATTCATGGCTTCTTTAAAAGAACAGGATTGTGGGAAAAATAATACAAAGGCACCTGAAAAAACACATGGCTCTACTTCAGTTCTCAGCTTGATGTGTACTTATCAGGCTGATCTGATTAAACAATGAAGTCTTTGTTTGCAAAGCAAAACATGCTGTTTCTTATTATAAGCATGTCTATAACTCCTGTGATACATTTAAAAGATTTTTGGTTCATGTGGTGGTCTGGATTTTAAAGTTCTATATATCAAAGATAAAAACTATCTAAATACACAGGCAGTACATGACTTACACATCCAACTTACAAATGTCCTTTAACTCAACAACCTTCCTCAATGCTGCTGGAAATATCCTTTTTCCCTCTCTAGACCCTGCAGATCCTTGTCACCATCTAGAATCTGAGTCCATGACAATGTGGTTATCGGGGCAGGAAAAGAGTAAAAAAGGTTTGGGGTGGGGGAGGAGGAGAAGGGAAGAAAAAGAAGCAATGAATGAACACCCTAGAAACCCCTAAAGCCCCCAAGGCAGCTCCTTCCCTTTGGTCCTCAGGGAAGGTAAGAGGAAAGAAACAATGAAAAAAATGCTCCCCTTCACACCACCCTAGGACCTTCTAGTCTTCTTACTACATTCTCCTTGTCCTCCATTAGTCCACATCAAGGCCTCTACTCTGGGTCATCTTTACCCCACAATCCTCTAACTCCAAGGCCAGGCTCCACTACCCCAAGCCCCCTAATCCTTTTTTATAGAGACTGCTTTAAACCACAGAAAATAGCCTAAGGCAGTCCTCATAGCTGCTGACACTTAAGAGTAGTGGAAGATATGTCCTCAGCAACTTAAATTGGAATTCAGAACATTCTCCTGCCACCCTTACCCCATACAAGAGTACTATAATTCTGGAACACTACTAGCTATAAAAGGATTTGATGGGCTAGCTTAGGAGACCAAAATTCACTTATAACTGTTTCTATAGGAAAACACTTAGTATTTCAAATAATACTAATGAACTTTGGGACACACTACCTGTACATAAGTTGTGGATTACCACATTAGTATAAAGCTCTAACATACAATAGAAAAAATTTTAAAATGTGTAATTATGTAAAAAATCCAGTTACTTTTCTATAGATGTCATTAACATTTTTACCTGTGAGTTTTCAGATCATCATGCTCACTAGGATAATTTTGTCAGACAAGAGACAACTGTTTAACTAATAAGGTTTTGTGTGTTACTAGAACAAAGTGACAGAGACACAGAAGTCTAAATAAATGGCAGAATCCAGAATCCAACAGAAATAATTAGTAAAGTCTAGAATCTTTTAGGCCTAATAGAATTTGGACAAAAGCAGAACCAGGTCTTTCCTGAGTACATACAAATGGATATAACTTTCGACTATGAACTCTAATTATCAACAAGTAGTGTTCCCATGGTTAACATTCAGGTTTAAAGACATGTTTTAACATGTAAGAACTAAGCAAGTGCGGCAATATTTTAAGAAATCATCACACAAGTTTAATTAGTAGCCTGTAAAATTAGTAGAACCTATTCCTTAATAAATAGGGGAAAAGTAAAATATTGGTAGAAATGGAAATTCTAAATCATATGCTTACCATTTATTTCCCATAAAAAGCCATAAGATGCACTTTGCTTAAACTTCTTAAATATTTTGCATAAATTATCAAGACAAATATAAGGAAAACATATTCATGTAGTTCTTCAGCTTTCCAAACAATATAAAAATCTACAACAAATGCCATTATGTAAGTGAATTCTCTAAAGATCAAGAATGATGCAACAGTTGCTATGGTAACTACTCCTTTTATTGAATAAATTGTGGGCCGGGGATAAAACATCCCTTTCAAAAAAAAAAATCTACATTTTAACTATGCCAATAAGACTCTTTCCCAGTGCAACCTATTAAAACACTGCGGGACAATCTTTTGGGACAACAGAATATTTTATAAGGCCTTCATTCTTAAGAAAAGGAAACTAGTTTCAAATTTGTCAAGTTTTATTTGTAAGAATGAATTTATGATTAGAGAAATAAAATGTTATAGCCACAAAAAGGAACGAGAATACTTAATTTTAAGTTTCCATACTTTATTAGGTTTATGCATATATTAAACTTAAAAGATGACAACTAAATATGATTTATACCACAGTATTATACTACAAACACCCTAACTTCTTTTTTTTGCTTTTTGGAGGGCAATTGGGTTTAAGTGACTTGCCCAAGGTCACATGGTGAGAGAGAGAGAGAGAGAGTGTGTGTGTGTGTGTGTGTGTGTGTGTGTGTGTGTGTGTGTGTGTGTGTGTGTTTTAAGTGTCTGACCCGGAATTTGAACTCAGGTCCTCCTGACTCCAGGACTAGTGCTCTATCACTGCACCACCTAGACACCCCAACACCCTAACTTCTTACACCGTCGACAAACTATAAATAGTAAGGCATATAGAAGTGGGAAGGGAACCATCATTCTGCTAGAGATTAAATTCACAGTAAGAAAATTGCTTCCTAACCATAGGAAAGAAAAATAATAGCACTTTTAATTATCATTGAAAATATCTAACAGTTGTTTACAAGGAAAACCCAGATTTTAAGAACAAAGTCATCTATCTCCCTTGTTTGCCCACATACATTTTAAGACTCCAACGATATTTGTTACTTTTTTTCTAATTTCCCTCAAATACAAATAAAAGTTAATAAGGTATTCCAACCAGCTCCCCCCACTCTGAAAGGAGCTACTTATCCACCACTGACTGTGGGACAGTGGCCTCTCAGACACAATCAGTGGAAACGATTCTGACATTAATGACACTGATAAAGGGATCCATCAGTTTCAAAAACTAATTATTTTAACATCTCGCTCTCCTTCCCTGACTGCTTCCCTCTCCCCAAACCAAACACATTTTAATACAGGAAGAACTGGGGTAAAAGGTGGGGGGGAGAGGATTTTGGAATCCGCTTTTAAAGAACACCACACCCACGCAGCAAAAAGGCCTGCCGAGTTCGCAGCCCCCCAAAAGCCTGAGACCCAAGTAAATTCGGGGTGTGAGGTGGGAAATGGGGGGGAGCAAGCGGAAAAAGAGGGCAGTCACAGGAAAGGGATGAGGGGGCAACTTTAGTTCTCCTGGTGATAACGGTTTTTACCTGGTCTTTTTCCTCAATCTTGTTTTCGCTCCACCTTTTCAAGTACTTTTTTATTCTTAGCCCCTCCCCCCACCTCCAGATGTAGGGGGGGGGGGGTTTCCAACAGTGACCTCAGCAATCCTGACTTGGGGAGGGAATGGAAGCGCTGGGGAGGGCACTTCTTTTCTTTCAGCCACCCCCCTTTTCCCACTGCCAATGTCCCCCCTCCCCAAGTTCTCCTGAGATGGGGGGGCAGGAAGGCAAGGGGTGCAGAGGTGGGGGGGCTGGGGAGGCAAGCAGTGATTGAGGGGAGTGGAGTGAAAAGGGAAGGTAACGACGGACAACCCCGCCCCCCCTCAGCTGTTTACCTTCGCGGTACTTCTTGCGGAGCCGCCGGTGGACGCTCTTCACCAACCCGGAGAGCTTCTCCTGCTCCAGCTTCCGCTCCTGCTCTCGAGGCGGCTGGCCGCCCGGGGGCCCGGCCCCCTGCCCGCGAGCGGCGCTCCAGCCCCCGGCCCCGGGCTCCATGTCCCTGCCACTGCCACTGCCGCCGCTGCCGCCGCCGCCCGCTGCTCGGGCCCCAGCAGACTCTCGCACGGCGGAGTGGAGCAGCGGAGGAGGCAGCAGAGGCAGCAGCGGGAGAAGGGGGAGAAGGAGGAGGAGGAGCAAGAGCATCGACAATCCCCCCACCCCCGCGGCACCCGAACCAAACGCACGACGTGATTGGCGAGATTTGGAGGGCTGGGCGGAAACGGAAGGGGCCAAAGGCCAATCATCAGGCAGCCCCGGCGGCGGACTTGGGTTATTTGGGAAGGCGAGCAGCTGGAGGGGGCGGGGCTGGGGGTTGGGAGCGCTAGGCCCAAGCTCCGAGCTCCTTTCCTCTCCTCCCCCACTTTGCCCCGCTCCAACCCACCAGATTGGGGGCGCATGCGCATTCTTGGTTCCCTAGCTATGCTGCGGTCTGGGGGGGATTCTCTGCTTTGTAGTTTGTTTTCCACTGAAGTACCTGTCCTTTTACTGTATTTTAACTACCCTCATCCAAAGGAAACAGTGTACTGGGCTCAAAATGACCTGTACTGAACTCTGACCAAAACGTACCTTTATTAACTCAGGCTTCTTTTAGCTGTGCGGTGTTATGCAAATGTCTTTGTTCCTATAAAGCTTTTCCTTAAGCTTTTCCAGGTAAATGGCAGTCCCATTTTGCAGACGGAGTAGTTAGTCTAGTGTCTTGAAGCACTTTCACCTACATTATTTCTATGTAAGCCTCATAAGAGCCCTACGAGGCAGGCAGAGCAAGCATCAGTGCCATTTTATAGATGCATCTGGCTCCTACGTCTCTTTCCAGCCGATTATTCGCTGTTACGCGTTACTCCCTCTCAGCGAGTGGCCTTCTGTGGTTCAGGACCTTCCATTCCCCGAGGTTCGTGACTTTGCATTTGCTGTACCCCGCGGCTGAAATCCACTTCCTCCCCCTCACCCCCCTTGTATCTCATAAGGATCCCTGGTTTACTTCAAGTCTATGTGCAAGTGCAAACCTCCTCCATGAAACTGTATGAAATCTTTCCTGATCTCTGAAATTGACAGTGCCTCCCCGGCCCCGTGACCACCTCCACGTTCGGTGTGATAACTATATTAGTAGGTGTTTCTCTCCCCTGGAGAATGTAAGCTCCTTGGGGGAAGGGACTTTCACTTCTGTCTTCATATCTCCACAGCACCTCAACACGATGCCCAGACAGAGCAGACACTTAATAAGTGTTTGTTGATTGACTGATGAAGGACCTGTGACTCCTTTAAACGACTAAATGAACATCATAGACCAGTAAGTGATGGAGTCAGGACTTAGAATTTTACTTCTGTGGCAAGAATTAAGAGAAGTTCTTAACTTTTTCTTTGTTCCATGGACTCCTGTGGCAGTCTGGTGAAGCCCATGGACACTTTCTCAGAAAAATGAAGATTATGTAGAAAACCAATTATATTGTAATAATTATCAAAAAATATATATATATTTTTAAAACCTTTATATAACCCCTGATTAAAAACTTCTAGAGATCATCAATTCAGTTTGATTTTTTTTTAGATGGAAATGGAGACCCGTTGAGGTTAGGTGATTAGCCAAACTCACAACTCATTCAGGTAAATAATACAGATATCTTTACTTTAGGGAGAAAAAAAATCTTAGATTAAATGACTCACTTTGTCCATGGTCACAAAGTCATTAAGTGTCAGAGACAGGATTTGAAGCTGGGCCTCTTCTGACTCCCAGTTCAGTCTCGTTTCTACATCAAATACTTCTGCTAGTATAGGGCAAAGCTGAGACTAGAACACAGATATTCTTACTATACTAATGTGTCCCAACCTGTGGGCCTCAAAGCTATATTTGGAGGAAGACTCATTTTGTAGAGAAGGGCAATGAGACCTTAAGGCATTAAGGGATTCACCCAAGGTCAGTCTGTCAATAAACATCAAACAACTACTATATTCAAGACAACATGTGTACAAAGAAGGGTAAAAGACAGCCCTTGCTTTTTTGGAGCTCACCGTCTAATGAAGGAGATAGCACACAAACAACTGTGTACAATAAGGTTATATACAGGGTAAATTGAAAATAATCAATGAAGGGAAGAGGAGGTAATAAGTATTTTTATACACCTCCTATATGCTAGGCCCTGTGCTAAGTGCTTTTACAAATATTATGTCATTTGATCCTTATGACAACCCTGAAAGGTAAGTGCTGTATGTTAAGTGATGTTAAGTGACTTGCACTTGCACAGCTAGTTAAATTGTCTCAGTCCGTATTTGAATTCAGGTGTTGGTGACTTCAGATGCAGTATTCTAATCTATTGTACCACCTAGCTGCCTACTAGAATTAAGGGGGAATTGGGGACGTTTCCAGTAGTAGGTGGAATTTTAGCTAGGACTTGAAGGAAGCCAGGAGGCAGAGATGAGGAAGAAGACCATAATAATGCATAGTCATGGAAGTTAAACATCAGAAGTGAGGGGTGGCCAGGTGTTGAAATGAATAGAACACTGGCCCTGGACTCAGGAGGATCTGAGTTTAAATCTGGCCTCAGACACTTAACACAAAAAACTAGCCATATGACCTTGGGTAAGTCACTTAACCCCAATTGCCCTGCCTTCCTCACCCCCCGCAAAAAAATAAATACACATTAGAAATGGGATTTGAACCTGGCCCCTCAGACACCATATGCAGTATTTCCCCCTTTTTCTTCCAGCATTTATTTAGCTCATAGCAAAGGAGTAAATAAACATTTGCTATTTTCTACATTTTAATAGATTTTTCTTAGTGATTTTTATGTATTTTATGTATATAAGATCTTGAAGCTTTCTTTCAGGTCTAAGGTTCTATGGTTTATGTTATAAAATTTTTATCTAATTGGGGAATGAGCAGACTCTTTAGCTTGGCCTGAATGTCACTAGCAATGCCCTATGTAACCCCTGGTAGATAAGGGGAACAGAAAAGGAAGGAGGAAAAGAAGAGGAGAGGGGTTGATAGAAGGAAGGTGAGAAAGGGACAAGGAAGAGGTGGGGAATGGTAGAAAACTGCCAGCAGTTGCCCCAGGTGCTATTAGAGGCAACTCTCAAGATAAATGGAGGTTTTTCTCTCAGTTTAGATACTGAAAACTAGAGAGGTGCAAAATTGAAGTGACTTCAAAGAAAACAACTGAATACTGTTTCTGTTTAGTTGCAGCAATAAAGGGTAGTTAGTGGACTTGTTAAAAGCCCAGGTCATTCATTGTCTGGGACTTGTAGTAGGTTAGGTATGGTTATCCTCAGGGATTGATAGAATTCTAGTATTCTGTAAAAAATTGATCAGGCCAGCCAATTGTAGAAGTAAACCGTGCCCTTTGAAGTGATCCTCCAAAAGGGAATGGAATGAGTTGTCTAATAGCCTGACTATCAAATCATCTTATCCCAGTCAGTATTAAAGCAACTAAATTTCTAACTTTAGACTCTGAAAGTCATTCATTGACTACTAGTGACTAGAATTTTTAAAATTTAAAACATTTTTATTTGTTCAGTTTACTTTCTTGATTTTGTTTGAGGGTGCTTATTTTTAATTGTTTTGTGGTTAATATAATATTTATTATCACTTAAATTTATATTCTGACAAGTAGCACAGTTCAGGGGAATGAATTTGGGCTCAGATAGCCAGGGGCAGCTATGTTTCACAGTGAATAGAATCTTTCTGTGTTCAAATATGGCCTCAGACACTTACTAGTGCTGTGACCTGGGCAAGTTTGCCTCTGTTTGCCTCTGTTTACTCATCTATAAGATGAACTGGAGAAGGAAATGGGAAACCACTCCATTATCTTGTCATAAATAGCCAGACACATATGACCAGACATGGGCTTTGCCACTTATTTCCTATGTGGCCCTGGATAAGTCCCTTTACCTCCATTTGTCATGGTTTATCTATAAAGCGAGGAGGTTGGACTAGATGAGCTTTATATTTCAGTTTGAATTCTACAATCCTATGATGTCTTATTCTGTCATAGGGGTGACTTCAGGTTCTCAAAGACCATACCACTTGCACCTCTAATAACTCTCAGGGAGCTGGGAAGGGTTTCAAGAATGGACCCAATGACAGACTATGTGTCCATTTTCTCAGATGACAAGTCTAGCTGAGGTCAGATATGGTCATGTCCAAAAAATTGGCCACCCTGTAATGAATATTTTATGTATGACAAATAAAATGGATTAAGTTCATCAACATGTAGGAATTATCAGTGTCTCTGCAGAGTAATACTAAAGAAACCATTCTGCAACACATTAATAATATGGCAACATGCCTTATTCCATAATGAAAGGGGATAGTTTATTAGACCCATTTTCCAATATGATATTATTCCTGGAGAAGAGTTTCTGAGAGTTTCAAGAAAAGAGAGAAATGAGGGTGGTAAGAAGGATTTTCCATTTAAGAGGAATGCATCTCTAATGCTCAAATGGATGGCTATAGATAGATAATTTCATTTCCTATTCAGCAAGTACCTGCCATCTCCTGGAAAAGATGAGCATATCTTTTAAATGTTAAACTATTTATGTGGTGTTAATATGGCTATATCTTTATGGTTATTGTTATTTTTGCTGTTTAAAGGGATCATAGGATCATTGATTTAGAGTTTGACAGGTTAGTCCAACCCCTTCATTTTACAGATGAAGAAACTGATTGCCAGAGAGGTTAAGTGACTCGAACAAGGACAGAGAGACAGTATGTGGATGAGGCTGTAGTAAATCTCTGGTCCTTTATTTCAAATCCATTGCTCTTGGTGGGGTCAGTGGAATTGGGAGAGGGGGGTGATAAGGCAGAATACAAACCTACCTGCATTTACTAAACAGGAAAAACCTGTTTGGTGAGAGGGAACAAATCTAATCTCTTCAACAAACACTTGATAACTGGATTTCTCATCCTCATTCTTTGCGTTGCCTGACTAGCTTCTGCACATTCCCCCATGTTCATTCTGCTTGTCAAAGTGCATATCCTATTTCAAAGAATCATTCTTTATACAGGAAATATCCTTGGGAAGGAAATATTTTTGTTTTTAAAATGAAATTCCTTGTGAAAGGGGAAAAAAATCTCTATCTTACGTCAAAGTCAGTTTTAAAGACAGTGAAAAAAGCATTTAATTAATTTCAGAATACTACCTCACATTTATATAATGCTTTACACACAAAAGCTCAGTAAAGTAGCTAGGATTAGTTCCATTTATAGGTGTGGAAATCAGTTTAGGTGACTTGCCCAGGGTCACACAGCTATTACCTAGAACCAGGAATCAAACAGGTTTCCAGCTTTATGCTCTATCATACTGCTCTCACTGGTTAGCCAATAATAGGTCCCATTCTGAACCTCACTTGGTCATTTTTTGGGATTTTGATGCCTTTGAGTGAGTATAAATAGCAACTGTTTCTGTTTTGGCCAGAAACCCTGAGGGTCTTCCCTTCTCAGATTGATTTTATTTTTTATTTTTTGACTAGGTAAAAGAGGCCATCCTTTGCCTCATTGTTATTTATTTATTGCCTTTATCACTGAATAGGTGTTGCCTCAGACAAACTGAGAACTGAAAAAGACAGTAGCTTAAAAAGGCCAAGGCTTCCCACTGCATCCAGGGTCATAGTTGTCCTGAGCTATATCTGGCCACTGGACTCAGATGGCTCCAGAAGAGAGAGTGGGGTTGGTGACTTTGCACAGCTCTGTCTCACTTAAATCCAACTCACTTGCAAGCCCTGACATCTCCTTCCTGATGTCATGGCCACTCTTCAAGAACAAAGGACAAACAACAACAGCAACTACTACTACTACTACTATTACTACTACTACTACTACTACTACTACTACTACTACTACTACTACTATACTGTACTTTCTCTTTATTCAAATGCCATTCAATGAGAGTAGAAGTTTTAGTCAATGTTGGGAAGTAGACGTGGTTATATTGAATGCTGTTAGTGAAGGCCTGGTATATCTCTCTAATAACAAATTATAATGTGCAGGTAATAAAATAATTTTAAACTGTACCTTTCATCTAAGGTTCTAAAACATTTTATATTTTAGTTTGGGTTACATTTTTTTCACCAAATATTTATGGAGTAGAGGGGATGAAATAGTATAGGTTTTGGGGGTGTTATGGATACCTTTAAAGTGCCAAAGTATTAATAATTTATTTGCATCATGTATTGATTTTCAGTATAACTTTTCCAATCCCTGTAGACTCTCTCCATCACTATGCTCTTCAAAAAGAAAAAGGCAGGGGGCAGCTAGGTTGCTCAATGAGTAGAGCGTCAGCCCTGGAGTCAGAATGACCTGAGTTCGGATCTGGCCTCAGACACTTAACATACACACAAACAAAAACCTAGCTGTGTGACCTTGGGCAAGTTACTTAACCCCAATTGCCCTCCAAAAAGCACACACACACACACACACACACACACACACACACACACACACACACACAAAGGCAAACTAAAGGTATTTGCATTTAATGTTGATTGGATATGCACTTGTGTATATCAGTAGGGTAAAAGATCTGATTAGATTTTTAATTCTTGAAGATAAAGTTTTATCCCCAAGTTGGCCAACACTTTTGACCCATGATTATTTAGATTTTTTTTTTTAGGAATAGAAGTAAGAATGAGAATTAATAAAATTGGAGGAAGAGGTCAATAGTTATTTTTAAGCCATTTACTTCATATTTTCATCCTTTCCCAGAGTGAATTGTATAAAAACAACTACCTACTTTAATTAGCCTAGTTCATTCATGCAAATAGAAAGAATCTTTAGATTATAACATCATTTATGTATGTTAGGTAGAAACTGTCAAAAGGCTTTTGTTTCTAATGTTTTCCATTGCAGCTTCTTTGGGGGAGTGAACTGAATGTTTCTTAATGATACATAAAAAGAAACAAGTATAGCTGAGAAATAGGAAAAGGAAAAGGAAAATTTTACATGGTTTAGGTTTTCATATATTAATGGCAGATTAGAGCTCAACAAGAGCATACTCTTAGTCTTCACCAACAATACTTAGTATGTGTTGTAAAGAGATTTTAAGTTCCTGAAGGGCTGGTACTATTTTCCTGTCTGTGTAGCTTGTCAGCACAATGTCTCTTGGTTGTTGTACAAAGTAGGTGCTAAATAAATGTTTGTTGGATTGGAGCCTTGTTCTAAACAATTGCAGTTGTTTAAAACCCTGTCATTATTATATTGAGAAACATTTGCTTCAACATCTGCTTACACAGAAAACTTCAAAATAAAAATCAAATTAAAGCTCTTAATAACTCAGAAAGGTGTTGGAGTCAGTGTAAATTACAGCTGGTGATGATCATGATTGGAAACTACCACTAAGCAAAAAAGCAAAATTACTAGTGCTTGTGCTATGAAGTATTTCATGAAATAAGTTAAACCTCTTTAACAGGATTGATGAAGGAACAAAGTTCCTGATGGAAAAAGAGGAAATTGATATTTTCCTAGTGTAACCAGAGCATGTTTTGGCATGTCCACTTTGTCTGGCATACAGGCTTGAGGGGCTTTTGGATCAAGTCTAGATTGCCTAAGATGGAGACCTCTGCATCTCTTACCAGGTAACACCCTTGACTGACTGCTTGCCTCTTTAAAACTGGTGAGAATGAGCTGTCCTCTCTTTTCTGCTACTCTTTTTGACCACTCTTATCTGCTATCCAGAGGGTGAAGATCATAGTTCACCACAGCAGAGCCATCATGAATGGAACCAGTGGGAAGGAAAGGACTTTCCTTCCCCTACTCCTAAGGGACCTGGAAGTACCAGTCGTGGCAACTTTTTTGGAGTCAGGATGAAGCAGCCAGCATGGGCAGAGAAGTCCTGAGAAGGCAAAATTGCCTCAGACTGGAGCTGAGGAGGGTTTTAGACTTGAAACGAAGATTGTGCTCTATGGCAACTGAGGTGGTTTGAGGGAAAAGGGGTTAGGGGAGGAGGATTATGCCTCCCACATTTTGGGAAAGTAAACCTGTATATTTGTGATTATGCCTTCTAAAGTAAACATTTCTGTGTTAAAGCTAATGTAGCTATCAGTGGCTAATTGGAATTGGGATGCAGGGGACTACCCCCTACAATTGAGGGAATGGTGTCAGTGGGGATTAGAACCACTTGCTGAGTCTAGACATCCCACAATCCTTTGAAGGGTACAGAACAACCTTGAGTATAGAATAAAATGTGATACACTTGACCTTTAGGCAGTGGAGACCTTGGTAATATGTGTAACACTAGAAAACTCTATAAGGACTTTGAAAGAATGTCATGTCACAAAATGTTCTGGAAAAAGAACCCCATGCAGAGAGTTGGGTGATGAGTTTGAATACCAACTCAGCCAGTAATTCATGTATGACCCTGAGCAATTTACTTCTACCATGCATCAGTCTCCTCATATGTCAAATAGGAGTCATGGATGCCTGCCATTACCTACCTTTTTGTTGTTGTTGAGACCAATGATGTCATTGATGGAAGGGATTCCCAGTGAAGAAACTCACTATACTAACATAGACTAATAACTTTTGCAATTGTTTTGTAGAATTGCCTGTGGCGCTGAGGTCAAGTGACTTGTCCATTGTGACTCAGACAGTCTCAAGGTGGGACTCTAGATATTATTCTACTATGACTCTCTTTATCTTACAGGTTTTTTTGAGAATTAAATGAGATATTAGGTCTTAGTGTTCTCTGGAACATTACAGCTACTACACAAATGTGAAGCATTATTATTATTGGGCTTGCATTGGGTTTTACACATTTTTATGTCTTTTTAAGGGCCTGGGAATGAGAACTTTATGTAACCAGGAAAGAGCATCAACTTAAATGATCTCTTTTGTTTTTGAAACATTGTGTATCAGCCTCATAATCCGAATTTCTAAATTTTTCTTACTGAAAATTTTTGTTAAAGCTGGAGTATACTCTATAATACCATACTTTGTACTGGAATGGATACTTTTGAAGGAAAAAAAGGGGGCATTGTGTGAATTGCACATTAAGTCATACTAAAACTTTTTCCTTTACTAGATAGCATACTCCTGTGTGGGTCAAGCCATTAAAAGCCAGAGGCTGAATATCTGGAAAAGTCAGATGTAGAATCTCTATCACCAAACTACTCATGCTGTCTTAATCAAATCCCAGTCACCTTGGTCTATTAGAGTAATATTTCAATTAAAGGAATTCTATTTGCAACTTAACCTCAAGCTTCTGAAAGTCCTTCATTCTTCTTTTTTTTTGCTTTTTTTTGGAGGGGAGAAGACAGGGCAATTGGGGTTATGTGACTTGCCCAAGGTCACACAGCTAGTTTTGTGTTAAGTATCTGAGGTCAAATTTGAACTCAGGTCCTCCTGACTCCAGGGCTGGTGCTCTATTCACTGAGCCATCTAGCCTCCCCTGAAAGTCCTTCATTCTAAGCAAAAGTCATCAGATAGTTTGATTTGGGTAAACTAAAAAAAAAAAAATCAATAAACAAAACCCCCCCAGTGACAACAACTATTTATTTACTATTTATAAACTGACTTGTATGAAACTTCTATAATTATCTAGGAATCGCCTACTCCAAATTCCTAATTTTGCAGATGATGAAACTCTGGCTCACAAAGGTTTAAGTAATTTGCTTAAGGTCAGTTAAATGGCAAAATGGGAACATGAACCCACTGCCTTTAGATCACTTTTTGTTTAATTGTCTAATATTTCTTCAATTTGGCAAAACATATTTCAAAAAAATAAAATAGTCAATTTAGTAAAAAAAAAAAAGTAGTCAAAGTTTGAGGGCTGAGCTTTTTTTAGATTGTTTTTGCAAAAACCTTGAATTTTTATTGTTAAAATAGTTGTAATGGAATCACGAGGACTCAGAAATGTCATCTGTTAAGTGCAAAAAAAGGAAGAAGCAAAAAGCTCATTAGCTGAAGATTAGTCTCTTACTATTACCCATTACTTAAAAGTTGAAAATGACAAGCAAAATACTAAATTTTTAAATAGTGTTTTTGGTCTAATTCTGAACTGATGAGAGTGCCCTAAAGTGTTCAATAGCTTCCAAATGCACAAACAGGTATTTTGTTGTTTGAATTTAAATCTTTTCTATTTAGTGCCGTGATGTAGGTGTTTACTTATCCACCAAAGAGCATATAATCCTAATGGAAGTATTACAATATGGTAATAACTTCGAGGAGAGAAGGACACATTTTCAGAACAAGAGAAGGTCAAGTAACCTCAGGAACATCTTTACTGTAGTATCTAACTGAGAATAGTTTGCATGCCACACTGAAGATTCAGAGCTTTTACAGGGTAGCACCTGTGGGTACTGGTTTGATTCTGAGTCTTTGAAGAAGGCCTGGGTTCCAAATCATAATAGTTCTCTAGTTAGAGCAAGTGTTCTGATTCTGAAAAAGTCTATGATTTGCACAATAAAGATTCTTAGAGCTAGAATAAAACGTGGTTACTTATCCCTACTCTTTTTATAAAGAAATTGAAACAGAAAAATTATGACTTGCCCAAGGTCACAAAGCTATTTAGTGGCAGAACCAGGAACAGAAGCTGGGTCTCTTAACTCGTAGTTAAAGGTTATCATATCAAACTCTCTTCCTCAGAATGAAATGGGCCTCCCTAAGCACTTCATTAAGGTCCATGAGTTTGGGCTAAGGTGTCCTTACAGCTATGGTCGTAGAAATCTATTTGCTCTGATGAAATCTCTTTCCAATCCCATTATCTCCAACCAAATCCTGCTTCTCATCATATACAGGAACTATTGCAGTAGCTTCCAAATTGATCTCTTTGCTCCAACTCTGTACCCCTCCAATACACCATACAAGTTGCTGCCAAATCTTCCTAAAGACAGCTTGGTACATGTCATTCCCCATTACCTACTAAAAAAAAGTAAACTCAGGCTGTTTTTTAAAGGCCCTTCATAACCTGACCTACATAACATAACCTTCATAACATAACCTACATGTCTTGTAATTCTTTGTATCCCCGATGTCAAGTACACGTAGGCACTTATATACTTGCTGCTATTGCAGCTGCTGATGAAACATTGAAGTATTTCAGTACTCCCTAGAACAGAGCAAATATTATACTACTGCTATAGATAGAGATCTAGGATATTAAGATTTTGTATGTTCAATTTATGGAATATAACAAGCATTTCTATAACATAATGTAATAAAAAGATGACTGTACACGAAACTGCAAATCTATTATGTACAACTTGTCATTCCTTTTAAATATATAGTAGTTATCAGGTAAATTTATCTTTTTTCCTTTTTTTTCTCACCCTCCCCACACATTAGAGATA
The DNA here is from genome assembly GCA_011680675.1 of Gymnobelideus leadbeateri. NCBI lineage: Eukaryota > Metazoa > Chordata > Mammalia > Diprotodontia > Petauridae > Gymnobelideus > Gymnobelideus leadbeateri. The sequence continues at coordinate 7,670 of WOXC01003213.1, read as the reverse complement.
AAAAAAATTACCTTTAAAAAGTAGCAGGGAAGGGGATGAGAGGAGGGATGACGGAAGGGAGGGCAGGAGGGAAGGGGGGAGGGAAGTTGGAAGCACCCACTTTTGAAAAGGGACAGGATCAAAGTAGGGAATAGAGCAAGTGGGAAGTGGGATAGGAGGGAGGGAAATATAGTTAGTCTTTTACAATATATCTACTATGTCAATGTTTTGCATAGCTACACATGTACAACATATACTGAATTGCTTATCTTCCCAGTAAGGATGGGTGACAAGGGAGGAAGGGAATGAATCTGGAATTCAAAGTTTTAAAATAAAATGTTTAAAAATATATAAATACTATTATTAATACTATTTTACATATATTTGGGAAATAAGATATACAGGCATTGGGGCACAGAGATTCCCCTTGCCCTACTGAAAAAGTTGAAGGTGGTATGGGAGAAGATATGGAAGAGAGCAGATGGGAATGAGGGGATATCCTGTGGGACTGCTATTCTGGGGTGGGGGGTAGGGAAAATGGGGAAAAATTGTAACTCAAAATCTGGCAGAAATGAATGATGTAAACCGGAAGTTAATAAAGCATTTGGAAAAAAAAATTACCGTTATATTTCTCCAAGGATGAGGCAGAATGATATGGGAGAAAAACAAATGGACTTGGAATTTGAAAATTAGATTTGGGGCCCTGGTTCTGTCACTGTTCTATCAGCTATGTAATGGTGGATGTGATATTTGGCTTCTCTAAACCTCAGTTTGCTAATCTTTAAAATAAAAATAATAATTATTATATTATTATACTATCTGCTTTAGTGGATTGTTGTGAATCAGATTATAAATTGTGAAGTTCTTTGTAATTATCATGTATATATAAAATGACCTATATGCATATATGTATGCATAATTATTTATTATATTACAATGGGCCACGAATTTTTATTTCACATTTGATATTTTTATTTTAGTCCATATATTTTATTATTTGGAGGTATCTCTCTTACTTTGAAAGGCAGAATATCACAGTAGATAGAGAGCTGGCCTCATATCTACAAAGACCCATGTTCAAATTCTACCTCTCACATATATTGACTGTGAATCTAGGCAATCCACTTAACCTTTTAGTCCACTAGGAAACTTCCTAAGCCTATAAATTACCTAGAAGATGCCAACCTTCATTGGTAGAGGGAATTCCTCATCTAATATGTATGAAATAATGTTTATAGACTAGCCTTCCTTACTTTATATTTCCATTTTCTGATTATTACAGGCAATGGAACATGAGATTTAGGAGACAATAGCTCAGTAGGAGTGGGGTGGGCATGGGTTTGAAGATAAAGTTAAATGGTAAGGAAGTAGAACAAAATATTCAATGAAAGCTTTATTGACCCGAGTTTTATTCATGTCCTCAAATTGGAACATTCTCCAAATTCAAGAAAAAAGACTCTCTGGATCATATTATTCTTATCAGTTGATAAGCGTTTTATATTCCAGGCACTGTTCTACTTTTTAAAAAATCAGCTTAAGGGGCGGCTAGGTGGCGCAGTGAGTAGAGTGTTGGCCCTGGAGTCAGAAGGACCTGAGTTCGGATCCAGCCTCAGACACTTAAGCACACAAACAAAAACCTAGCCGTGTGACCTCGGGCAAGTTACTTAACCCCAATTGCCCTCCAAAAAAAAAAAAAAAAAAAAAAAATCAGCTTAAACTGTTATTAAATTTTGTTTTCTTCTTAACCTTATGTAATTCTGTAATTCTGGTATTGCTGTGTCAAGGGAGTTTTCCTGTTACAGTTAGGGTAAAAACCTAGAAAGGTGGACAACCTACCAAGGAATAAAATGGCTATGTAAAACAATACATTCAAGCCCAAAGGTTTTAACTTACAGATGTGTCAGCAATTTCAAAAGTAGTTTCTTTTTAGGACACCACAGTGATTACTGTCTGAAGAAGTTTCTGAACTTTTAACTTAAGGTAATGAGCCAGTTAATAGGAGACTGGATTTTGTGTAGGAAGCAATTACACCGATTGATAGGGAACTTGAGAAAATGAGTGCAAGCTTTAATGAGATCGACAAAAAGGTCATGTGTCTGAAAGCTGGGATAGAAGAACAAGGTGTAATGTTAGAAGAAAAATCATTAAAGACAATACTATGAAAATCAGTGAAAACAAAGATGAAGTATAATACCACTGAAGTTATCAGAGTAAAAGATTACAGAATTAACATATGGAAACCAGTCTCTGAGGTGGGAGCCTATGCTTTAGTTGGTCTTAGTCTATTTCTACTCTGGCAAAAGGATATGCCAGTGCATGTGGTTTTGAGTGAGAGTTTCTCATAGCAACACTGAATCAGTATAACCTAATATTTTTGGGAAGGTGTAATGAGAATGGGAATTTGAAGATCTTCCCTGCCCCTTAATAGACCCAGGGGGCAGTTTGAAGACCTCCCCTGCTTTGAAAGTAAACTCTGCCTCCTAATAGGCTGAATGTAATCACATGGAGCCTATGATGAAGGGAATTTGCTAAAAGGTGGAGCAGAGCCCACAGGAAGCTGGTCAAAGCTAGCCAGAGGATGGGGGAGAGAGGAGCTTAGGGGAGGAGTCAGATAAGCTCTTAAGTAGATATTGATCTTGTATTAGTTTGTGGGAAGACTGAAGGATGCTGTAACTCTCAGCATTATCAGGGCTTCTTAATGTCTTTTGTACTATGATGGAATCAGCTTATGGGTTTGGGGATTTGGTTTTCTAGTGTCTAAATAAATGCTTCAGTTCTGTCCTCTATATGGAGAGTTTGGTATATTTTGTGATAGAATGTCATGCCATACTTATAGTCATGGTCTTTCTCGTGATCGTGAGTGCTGTAAATATTGCATTGGTACTATAGAAGGGTTAACATGTATGTGTTTGCTATTCTAGGAGAGGTTCCCAAGTTTTTTGATTTTATTTTTTGTCTTCATTTAAACAGGTTTTTTTGACCCAGAAAGTCTAGAATTGGAAACAAGACCTGAGTTTAATTCTCTCTTCTTCTACTTGCTACCTGTGTATCAAACTTTTATTAAGTACTGTGGTGTGAGATAAACAATATAGACATGAAATCATAGGATCCTGGGTTAGGGTTCTTGCTGTATTTCACCCTAATGGTACAAAAATGGGTAAGTTACTCTCTCTAGATCTGTTTCCTCATCTATAAAGGATTTTTACTAGATGACCTTTAAGACCCTTCCTAGCATTAAAATTGTGTTCTACTGTATGCAAGGTACAGTGTGAGGTACTGGGATTACAATGCCGAAACCATACAATCCTAGCCCTCAAGTAACTGACATTTCTGTGTGTGAGGATTGGGGGGGGGGGGCAGATTTGAAAGAGATAGGACTTATAAATAGACAAATATAACAAAAGGTAGGGAGGCATGGGAACAAGGGAAGGATACAGTGATGTAGTAAAATGTGAAGGAGGAGAAAATACTTTCAGAGGAGGGATCAGAGGAGCTTACAAAAAGGAAGTAGCCCCTGAGTTAAACTTTTAAGAAAGATAAGGTGGGGCAGCTAGGTGGCATAGTGAATAGAGCATAGGCCCTGGAGTCAGGAGGACCTGAGTTCAAACATGGCCTCAGACACTTAACACAAAAACTAGCCATGTGACCTTGGGCAAGTCACTTAACCCCAATTGCCCTCCAAAAAGCAAAATAAAATAAAATAATAAGGAAAGATAAGATTTCTTTTTTTGTGTGTTAAATTTTAATTTTTATTTAAATATTTTTATTTATATCACTTTTCTTAATTTCCAAATATGTTCTTTTTTCTCTACCCAGTGAGCCATCTTTTGTCACAAAGAATTTTAGAAAATTTTTATTGATGTATTTTGTTTTTACCTCATCTTAATTTCCCAATCCTTCTACCTTTCCCTATCCAGAGAGTTATCCTTTGTAATAAAATGTATGTATTTAAAAAGGAATGAGGGAAAAAAAGCAGTTCAGTAAAAACTCACCAAAACATCAACCAGGTCTGACAATATTCAATATTTCACCACAGTTCTTCACTTCTTAAAAGAAGGGAGGGAGGTACACTTTCATTACTCTTCTTTCAGTTCAAGCTTGGTTAGTATAGTTATACAGTGTCCATTTCTTTTATTTCCATTTATGTTGTAATAGTTATTATGTATGTTTTTTCTGGTTCTGTTGACTCCATTTTGTATCAGTACATAAAAGTCTTCTTTTATTTCTCAGAATTCTTCATAGTCATTGTTTCTTTTTTTTTTTTTTTAAACAAATGGTTTATTAACTTCTGGTTTACATCATTCATTTCCACCAGATTATGAGTTACGTTTTTCCCCCATTTTTTCCCTACCCACCACCCCAGAATAGCAGTCCCACTAGAAATCCCCTCATCCAATCTGCTCTCTCCCATATCTTCTCCCATACCCCCTTCGACTTTGCCATTAGGGCAAGGTGAATCTCTGAGCCCCACTGCCTGGACATCTTATGAAACATTTAATTTTAAAACTTCGATTTTCAGATCCATTCCCTTTCTCCCTTGTCACCCACGATAAGATTTCTTTAAGGTGTCACTGATGATCAAGTTCTTTACAGGGGGACCAGCATGACTTGTCTCAGGGCACTAAAGTTGGAGATAGAGTATAAACATGAGGGAATAGCAAATAATCCAGTTTGGCTGGAAACATAGAAGATGTGAAGTTCTTTAATCTTCCATGTTTTCAAGTCTGCTATAACATTAAATTCAGACCTGCCCTAGTGACAGCAATGGCAGAATTACCCAGAGATGCAGAAGAAGAAATACTATTAAGTTTATTTTGATAAAAGGGTGTTGTGAAATAAGAGTGGAAGGTGGGTGTCAGACCGTGGAGGGCCCTAAATTCCAGGATAAGGAGTTCGTATTTTATCCTAGAAGCAATAACAAAGTTGTACCTGTACTTCAGGAAGATTATTCTGGCAGCTGTGTGGAGGATGGACTAGAGACAGAAAGACCAAATGGCAGCCCTTATAATAGCCAACTAGTGTCTAGTATAGGCAAGATGTGATGAGGATGTGACCTGAATATAAAAGGACACATCATTAAACTAATCAGAAGAGAATATAAGAATACAACTTGCACAACTACAACTAGAGGGAAAATTCTTAATTAAAGGAGGGACAGAGGTAATCAAAAAAGATACAAAATTAAATTTCATCACATAGCATTGAAAAACTTTTGTGCAGAGTTAATGGTGCTAAAACTAGAAGAGTGGCAATTAATTGGACAAAAATTCTTCCCAGTAACATCTGGAAAGCAGCAAGGTAAAATAGAGTGATGGATATAGAATTAGAAGACCTAAGTTTGAATTCCAGATCTGCAATTTATGACCTGTCTGAGGTTGGGTAAGTCACTTAACTTCTTGAGGCCTCTATTTCCTCATCTGCAAAATAAAAGGATTAGACTCAATGATTATTAAGATCCCTTCCAGTTCTAGAAATATGACCTGAGGTGCTTGATAAATTCTCAAATCCAAGCTACATAGGAAATAGATGTAAATATATAAGAACAAGAGTCCTACCCCTAAATAAATGATGAAAGTATATAACAGTTAGTCAATAAGCTTTTATTAAGTGCTTACTGTGTGGCAGATACTGAAAAGAAATGAGGAAAAGCATTAGGAAAAGCCACAGGAATAATAAACAGTTTTCAAAATAGGAAATTTAAACAAACAACAACCATATTTTAAAAATGCTCTTAAACATTAATAATAAGAGAAATATGAAAACAACTTTGAGATTTTTACCTCACATCAATCAAATTAGCAAAGAAAGAAATGAAAGTGGTAAAGTTGGAGGGGTTGTGGGAAGAAAGGCACATTAATTAATGCATGGTTGTTAGAGCTATGAATGGTGTAACCATTCAGGGAAACATTTTGGGATTATACTAAAAAAGTAACTAAACTGAACATACCTTTTTTTTATATTAAAGTATTTTCATGTGTTTATTTTCTATATCTCAAACCAGATTATAATTTCCTTAAAGACAAAAGCTTCTTATGTTTTATATTCTCCCAAAGAATCATAATACAGTACTGAATATTGACTGACAAATATACAACATAAATAGAAAATGAAGTAACAATAATATTCACCCTTCCCAAACACTCATGTTCCCCAGTTACAAATATTATATAAGCAATGCTTCTGTTGATGGGAGACTGAAGTTTATTTACCAAGTATATTTAAGTCATGCCAGACTCAACTGAAAAGATGTTATTTACATAAAGTATCACAAGATTAAATATACACAGTATTTGTACTTTAATACAAGTGTCCAAAAACAAACTATAATAGTTTGCAGAATACAATTAATTCTCTACCACTAAGCATCAAGTTAAAAAAAAAAGAGCAAAATGTTTAAGGTTTTCACTAATTTTGAAAAGTAGCCCAAAGATGTAACTGAAGTGGACACAAACTCTGGCAGTATTATTTCCCAACAGTCAAACATAGTGTGTGTGTCATCCACTTGTAGGTAAAGAAGCATTTCTTTCCTCAATGTGTCAATCTGAGGATTTTCTTCGAAATCTCTGCCTGCTTCTTCACCTCCAGAATCAGATTCCTCATATGCTGGATTGTTTTGTGGTTCAAAGTTTTCTAGAGACTCGCCAGTTAACCCTTCTATCATGTCTGCCATATATTGCACATGTCCTGCTAGTTCTGCCAGTTCTTTATTTTCTTCTTTTAGGTGGGCAATTTCATTGTCCTTCTGTTCAATTTCTTTATGTAGCTTCTCATTTTCTTGTAGTACTTCATAAAGGGCCTTCCTCCGTTTTTCTGCCACTTCTTTCCTGTATTGAGAAGAAGGGTTTTCTTTAATCATGAGATCAAAAGCTTCTTGAGAGACTCCTTCAAGGTTTTCATTTTCACTGTGTTCTGTGTCTATAGAAACCTCAGCATTAGAAGACTTGGATGTTAGTTGGTCATTCCAAAGGTTCCTTTTAGATAAGGTCTTGATAGAAGTTGACTCATTTACTCTGCCAACTAGAGAACCAGCTGCAGATGGCTGAATCATCTTGAGTGTTCGTCTTGGTATGAGGCTGCCATTTGTGTTGTCCAAGAAGTAATTCTTTATAGTTTTTTTGGGCCCTTCTTCTTTTGTCTGCTTCATTCTGGAGTTCATCAAAAAGGGAAGAGTGACGCTCGAAGCCGGTGGCGCACACTCGTGCGCGCGCACGTGGAAGCGGCAGCCAAAGAAGAAGCCAGGACCGAACCGAAGGCCTGAACATACCTTTTGACCCAGATTTGCCACTACTGGCCATAGTATGTTAAAGACAGAGGATAAGTAGTAGAATATTATTGTGCCATAAGAAATGATAATTATGAAGAATGCTAAAAAACTTGGAAAGATTTTTTTAACCAGTGTATAATAAGGTAAACAGAACTACCATAATAATTTATATGATGACCACTATAATTTAGAGGAAAATGAAACTCAAAGACTTGGAAACTCTGGTCAATGTCTCGGTTTTATCAAGCCTCTTAGCAGAGAGATGGTAGGCTATTGGTACAGAATGAAGAATTATTTTCAAAAATGGTCAACATGTCGATTTGTTTTTGACACTGCTTATTTATTATAAGAAAGTGTCCTCCTATTGGGGTGAAGTGCAAATCATTGGGAAAAAGATAGTGGTTTGAAAAAGAAATGAATATCAAAA
>WOXC01003212.1:0-65690 GCA_011680675.1 Gymnobelideus leadbeateri | reverse complement strand
CTTTATAAGATCTCTGACAGGTGATGATTTAAATTTTACTTAAATACTAGCAAAAAGAGAGAGCTCACTATCTCTCAAAACTATTTTGGGACTGCCCTAATTGCTATAGTTTTCCCCCCTTAAATTGATCTGAAATCTACTTACCTGTTGTTTTCACACATTGTTCTTACTTCTAGTCTCCAGAGAAAACACAGCAAATCTAATCCTTCTTCTACACAGCAATCCTTCAAGGCATTGGAGATAGCTATCATGTTCCCATATGTATTCCTTGCTTTAAGTTAAGATTCCAAGTTTCTTCAATAGTTTTTCTTTAGCCTGGTCTCTAGATCCTCACTATCCTGGTTATGCTTCTCTCAATAATGTGTGTGAAATAATTTCTAATTATAAAGTACTATAAGATGTAAACTGTTAATAGAATATCAGAGGGAGGTCATTGCCCATCCCCAATCCCAAATCATTCCTCCTGGTTCACTGCCTTGTCATGACATAGGGTCTAACATGGCTCAATGAAACTATGAGTCATGCTATGCAGCGTTACCTAAGATGGACAGCTCATAGTTCTGACAAAAGATGATCCACTACAGAAGGCAGACTATGCCAGTATCTTTGCTAAGAAAACCCCATAGAAAGCATTAAAATTATAAAAGAAATGAAACCATAAGGTGAACCCCTCAGATCAGAAGGTGTCCAAAATGCTATTGGGGGAAGAATAAAGGACATTACAAATAGCTCTGGTACTAATGAAGCAGCTGGGTCAAAGCTGAAAGGAAGCTCAGCTGCAGATATGAAGAAAGGAAAGTCTGATGCCGTGAAAATCAATATTTCATAGGAACCTGGAATGTTGAATCTATGAACCAAGGTAAGATATATGTGGTCAAACAGGTGATGGAAAAATTAAATTTGACATCTTGGGTGTCAGTAAACTTAAATGGATGAATTTAATTCAGGTAATCAATACATTTACTACTATATACAAGAATACCTTAGAAGAAATAAAGTAGCCCTCATGACCAATAATGTGAAAAGCAGCCAAGATGGCAGAGTAGAAACAGCTCATCCAAGCCACTCTGCCCCCAGATTCCCCCCAAACTATGTAAAAGGGGACTCTGAACAACTTCTGGAGCCCCAGCACCCACAGAACAACACAGAGAAGCTAACCTCCTACTGAGGACAGCCCAGCAGCCCTGCAGGAAGGACCAGCACAGCGGTCTGGGAGATGGCAGCACGCAGAGCGCAGGGAGCCGAGCCCAGCCGAGCCCAGATCCGCCTGAGCCGAGGTTTTAGCCCCAGGGCGGCAGGGCCAGCAGCCGGCTGGAGAGACCCCAGAACACCAGCAGCTGTGGAGACTCCAGAATTATCAACATAGACATGCCTAGGACAAAGTAAGAGGTTAGTGTCCTATGGACTTTGGGACCAGTATTTGGGAAATGCGTCATCTTCCTCCCCTGGGGGCTGGAAGCCGCTGAGGAGACACACCATTTTGTAGTTTTCAGAGGCAGGTCCAGCTCCTGGCCTGCAAACTATAGGGAGATCCAGCGATCAATCTTGGAGGGTAATCACTCTTGCTTTAACCTCCCTGGATCTGGATTGTGATCTGGGGTGGAAGTCATGGGTGGGTTTACAGCTTGCCAGAAACAGAAGTTGCCCTCCCACATGTTCAGGACGAAAATTCTCCTATCTGTCAGCAAAGCCATAGTGTGGCAACAAGCCCAAAAGTCAAGTAATTAAGTGGCAACACGCCAAGGCAAAGGAAACAGAAAAATGCAACCCTAGACTCCTATTTTGGGGGCATAGAGCGGGAAAAGGACTGTGAGGTCAGAAGTCCTGCTCCAAAAGCCCCAGGGTAAAACATGAGAGGGTTGCAGGCCATAGAGGACCTTAAGAAGGACTTTAAAATAAAATAAGAGAACTGGAGGAAAAATTGGAAAGAGAAATGAGAAGGATGCAGGAAAAGTATGAAATGAGGGTCAAAAGCCTGACTGAGGAAAACAACACCTTAAAAAATAGACTAACTCAAATGACAAAGGAGGCCCAAAAGGGCAATGAGGAGAAGAATGCCTTAAAAAGTCAAATTTGCCAGATGGAAAAAGAATCTCAAAAGTTCACTGAGGAGATTCATTCCTTCAAAGTTAGACTGGAGCAAATGGAAGCTAATGACTTTATGAGAAATCAAGATGCTGTTAAGCAGATCCAAACAAATGAAAGATTAGAAGGCAATGTGAAATATCTCATGGGAAAAACCACTGACCTGGAAAATAGATCCATGTAATGGAAATGCAAATTTAAAGATCTTCCCTGCCCCTAGCTTAAGTGCACCTGGAGCCTGTGGTGGGAGGCTTGTTTTTCAGGAAAGCCCATACCTTGATACTTTGTGATTGGGCAGTGGGTCCAGAAGGTTGTTACATTCTCTGAGCCAGGAGAAGGCTATATAAACCCTTAGGAGAGGCTTTGCTTTGGGGGCTCACTTTGAGAAGTGTTGTGTGATTTGACCAGATGAGACTCTGGGAAGCCGTTGTTGAGAGCCTCCCGGCTTTGAAAACCCAGATGTTGATGCTTCCCTCTCTGGTAACTGTGATTTGGTATTGATATAATGGTTGGACAGTTTGGAAGCCTGTCTGTTTGATCTGTAAGTTCTGTAACTCTGAAGTTTGGGGTGCTGACCTTTTCCGCCTGAACTAGGTAATGTGTGTTTGTTTGATTAAAGTAAGCTTGTTAACCCATTTTGAGTTGCTTTCCTTTTGAAGAGCAGATCTAAGAACCTGTGTTGGCAGTCACCCTGGGGATATTGGGGTGCTTGCCGCTACAATCCAGGAGAGACAATTTAAAAATTATTGGACTACCTGAAAGCCATGATCAAAGAAAGAACCTAGAAATCACCCTTCAAGAAATTCTCAAGGAAAACTGCCCTGATGTTTTAGATCCAGAAGGCAAAATAGAGGTTGAAAGAATCCACAGATCACCTCCTGAAAAAGATCCCCAAAAGAAAACTCCCAGGAATATTATAGCCAGGTTCCAGAATCCCCAGATCAAGGAGAAAATACTCCAAGCAGCCAGGAAGAAACAATTTCAATATTGTGGAAACACAATCAGAATAGCCCAGGACCTGGCAGCTTCTACACTGAGGGATCGAAGGGCATGGAATATGATATTCCAGAGGGCAAAAGAACTGGGAATGAACCCAAGGGTCACCTACCCAGCAAAACTGAGTATTTTGTTTCAGGGGAAAATATGGTCATTCAGTGAAATAGAGGACTTTCAAGCATTCTTGAGAAAAAACCAGAATTGAATAGAAAATTTGACATCCAGACACAAGAAGCAAGAGATGCCTGAGAAGGTAATCAGGGAAAAGAAATCAAAAGGAACGTATCAAAGTTGAACTATATACATTCCTATATGGAAAAGCAATAACTGTGACTGATGATATCTTTCTCACTTTGAAAATAATGGAAGAAGGGTGTGTAGTCATATGAATACATATGTGAATGTGTGTGCATATGGTTACAGTTATATATGGATAGAGGGCATAAGTTGAATTTGTTGGGAAGGGAGAATACTCAAGGGATGAAATTATGAGGTGAGAGAGGAAAGTGGCAAGAGGAGATGGGGAGAGACAGGGCAGGGTAAACTATCTCATGTAGAAGAAGCAAGGGAAGTGGTTGCAAGGGAGGAGGAGAATAGGAAGGCAAAAAAGGCAAAACCACATTCTCATTGAATTAGGTTCAGGGAGAGAATGACATACATACTAAATGGGATATCTCAACCTGCAGCAGAATAGGGGGAAGGGGGATGAGAGAAGGGATGATGGATGGGAGGGCATCCTTAGGGGGAGGGGTGGTTGGAAGTACCCACTATAGAAGAGGGACAGGATCATGTAGGGAATGGACCAGGTAGGGGGTGGGATGAGTGGGAGGGAATTATAAGCAGCCTTGTACAATATATCTACTATGATAATGTTTTGCATAGCTAGACATGTACAACATATACTGAATTACTTATCTCCCCAGAGGGAATGGGTGACAAGGGAGGAAGGAAATGGATCTGAAATTCGAGGTCTTAAGATTAAATGTTTCAAATATATATAAATACTATTATTAATACTCTTTTGCTTATAATTGGGAGATAAGATGTGCAGGCATTGGGACACAAAGATTCACCTTCCTCTAATGGAAAAGTCGAAGGGGCTATGGGAGAAGGTATGGGAGAGAGCAGATTGGAGGAAGCGATATCTTGTGGGACTGCTATTCTGGGAGGCTGGGTAGGGGAATAACGGGGGGAAAATGATTGTAACTCAAAATCTGGTGGAAATGAATGATATAAAACAGAAGTTAATAAAGCATTTGTTTAAAAAATAATGTGAAAAGCAGTATTGGGGTATAATCTCAAAAATGACAATAATATCTTTTTGAGTTAAAGGCAAACTATTCAACATTATAGTAATACAAGTCTATGCCCTAACTACTGCTGCTGAAGAGGCCAAAATTGATCACTCTTTGAAGACCAACAATATCTTTTTTTAAGCAATTGGGATTAAGTTACTTACTCAAGGTTACACAGATAGTCATTATTTATGTGTGGGTGCTCATTTTCTGAGGCTGGATTCCATCTCGGGTCATCCCAACTCTGAGGCCAGCGCTCTTACTCACTGCACCACCTAGCCGCCCTGACAATATCTTTTTAAAATAACACATACAAAAAAACCTTAAACATGTCATATTTGTTATAAGGTATTGGAATGGTAAGGTTGGAAATCAAAAGATAATTAGAAAACAAACTAGTTTGGTGCTGGAGTAGAAATGAAGCAGGGTAGAGATTAATAAACTTTTGTCATGATAACTCACTGATCATAGCAAACACTCTTTTTCAACAAGCCAAAGGGCAATTCTACATGTAGATATCACCAGATGGTCAATAGAGAAATTAGATTGATTATATATTTTGCAGCCAAAAGTGGAGAAGCTTTATACAGTCTCAGTTGATACAAGATCTGGAGCTGACTGTAGCTCAGATCATGAGCTTCTTATTGCAAAATTCAGACTTAAATTTAAGAAAATAGGAAAAGCCACAAGACCATATAAGTATGACATAAATAACATCCCTTATGGATATGAAGTGGAAGTTATTAACAGATTTAAGGGATTAGATCTGGTAGAGTACCTGAAGAAATATTGACAGAGGTTTACAATATTTCATAGGAATGATAGTGTACAGATAATATTATACAAAAGGCAGAAATGAAAATCATATCAAAGAAAAATAAGAGCAAGAAAGCAAAGTGGTTATGCAAGGAGTCTTTTCAAATAGCTGAGGAAAGAAGGAAAAGGGAAAGGATAAAGGGAAAGATACATCCAAATGAATGCAGCCTTCCAGAGAATAGCAAGGAAATATTAAGTTTTCTTAAATGAGCAATACAAAGAAATAGAAGAAAACAATAGAATGGAAAAGACAAGAGATATGTGCAAAAAAATTTGAGATTTCAAGGAAACATTTCCAGCAAAAATTGACATAATAAAAGACAAAAATGGTAAGGACTTAACAGAAGCAAAAGTGATTAAGAAGAGGTGAGAAGAACATACAGAAGAACTATACAAGAAAGATCGTAACATCACCAATAGCTATGATGTTGTGGTTACTGATCTAGAGTAATACAACCTAGAGAATGAAGTCATGTGAGCCATAGGAAGCATTGCTAACAATAAGGCTAGGGGAAGTAATGGAATTCCATCTGAAGTATTTAAAATCCTAATAGATGATGCTTTCAAAGTTCTGTTTTCAATATGCCAGCAAATTTGGAAAACTCAACAGTGACCACTGGATTGGAAAAGATCAACTTCCAACCTAATCCTAAAGAAAGACAATACCAAAGAATGTTCAAATTATTGAACAATTGTGCTTATTTCACATTGCAGCAAGATTATCATTAAGATTCTGCCAGCTAGGTATCAGCTAGAATTACCAGAAGAGCAGGCTAGTTTTTGAAGAGGCAGAGGAAATGAAGACCAAATTGCCAACTTCACTTAAATATGGAGAAAGCAAGAAAGTTCCAGAAAAACATCAGTTTTTGCTTCATTGACTACATGAAAGCTTTGCACTGTGTGAATCACAACAAGTCCTCAAAGAGGTGGGAGTATCAGGTCATCTTACTTGTCTCCTGAGCAACCTGTACATGAGCCAAGAAGCAACAGTTGGAACTAAATGAAGAACAACTGATTGGTTTAAGACTGACAAAGGAGTATAACAAGACTGTATATTGTTAACTTATTTATTTGACTTATATGCAGAGTACATCATGCAAAATACCAGACTGGACAAATGAAAAACTAGTATTAAGTTTTCCAGGAGAAATATCAACAAGTTAAGATATGCAGAGGATACTACTCTGTTAGCAGAAAGTGAAGAAGTGTTAAGACGTCTATTGAGGGTAAAAGAGAAGAACTTAAAAGCTGGCTTGAAGACATCTATCTATCCACACACACATATACATGTATGTATGTATGTATGTATGTGTGACAAAGACAGGGCATCTGGTCTCATCACTTCCTGGCAAATAGAGGGAAAAGAAATAGAAGCAATGCCAGGTTTTATATTCTTGGGTTCAAAGATCACTGCAGACTGTGACTACAGCCATGAAATTGGAAGGAAAACGATGGCAAATCTGGACAGCATACTAAAAAGCAGAGATCCCATCTTACCAACAAAGGTCAGTGTAGTCAGAGCTATAATTTTTCCAGTAGCAATGCATAGCCATGAGAGTTGGAATATAAGGAAAGCTGAGTGCCATAGAATCAACACTTTCAAACTGTGGTGCCGGAGAATACTTTCAAGAGTCCCTTGGACAGAAAGAAGGTCAAATCAGGCAATATTTAAAGATATTAATTCAGACTATTCATTGTAAGGTCAAATATTGAAGCTGAAGCTTAAATACTTTGGCCACATAATGAGAGGACAGTACTCATTGGAAAAGACCCTGATGTTAAGAAAAATTGAAAGCAAAAGTAAAAAGGGATGACAGAAGATAAGATGAATAGATAGTGTCATGGAAGCAATGAATATGAGCTTGCACAGACTTCAGTAGATAGTGAAGGTTAGAAAGGTCAGGTGTGCTATGGTCCACGGGGTCACAAAGCGTCAGATACAATTGAATGACTGAACAACAATCCCAAACCAGAGTCTTGTGGCTAAGAAATGAGTAAGCTAAACTCAGTAATTATGTATTGGCTAAAAAGTGTTTGTAATACCTCCAGACATGGGCAATGTACAGTATCTTGCAGATCATCAAGGAAGTATGAGGTGGGTGACAGCATTAGACTTGGAGTCAGAAATATCTGGTTTAAATTCCATTTCAGACATAGTAGCTATGTGACCTTGGGCAAGTCACTTAACCTCTCTAAGTCTCAGTTTCCTCACCTATAAAATGGAGATAGTAATAACACCCACCTCACAGGATCATTGTGAAAACTGAACAAAAGTAAAGTGTGGAGATGGATTTGCAAACCTTAAAGGAGCTGCATGTAAATATGAACTATTATTATAAAAATATTTGTCACTTGATTGATGAACAAAGACAAGGGTCATTATATGCATTGACAAATTGAGTGCTTTATGAGAGGATACATTATCTTACAGATGGATTAGATATAAGAAGTCAAAATTACTACTAAGACGACACCAGAGATTAGTGACATTTGGTTGACTTTTCACTAGGGCTGAACACATCATGCCCTGCTTACAGGTATTGTTGCCTTGTGAATATACTGTGACATGTTATTTATTTCAAAAGTTGTGCATGTCATTTGTGTTCCCAGAGACTAACTTGTAAACAATATGGTAAGAGCTTTACACAGCATCTGGCAGTGTTCTTTACTACCAAGAGGCAAAGGGGACTAGAAGAGAAATAAAAGAGACTGAGAGGCCACAGGATTAGTTGGCAGTATTACTGTTGCCATGGCAACCCACTGGCTCTTCTGTGATGAGCTGTTGCTATCATTCAGGGAAAAAAAGCCATAACTTTTGCATTTTTTTCTTCATGGTTATTTCTGTGGACTTTTCCTTCTTATACCAATGACTATTTAAACTACAAAGCATGAAAGATTCTATTAGTTGCTCTGAGATCATGTTATTTTGTTTATATAATTCAGGTTTTTAAAAGATGTGAAAAAGAGAATTCTTTTGCATTTCAGTTTAGTGTGTTTCATGGCAGTTCTAGGTATAGTAAAACATGAGTCTTAGAGAAAAGTAGGGAATTTAATTCTAGTCAATTCAACAAGTACTTATGAGGAACTTACAGTCATTGGGCAAGATGTTGCCGATGCAGACAAAAGTGAAACAATCCCTGCCTTCAACGAATATATGGTCTGCAGGGAGAAAAAATATACATGGAAAAATAAATATAAAATATATTTAGGTAAATGTATTTTGGATAAAATTAAATACAAAATAATTTCTGTGGGAAGATATTGTACTGGGAGAAACAACACATGAAGAGAAAAAATAGATCCAAAATACATAAAAAATAATTTCCAGGTCTAATATAAAGAGAAGTTTATTCATAAAGAGTGGAGGTTCTGGAGAGCACAGAGAACAGGTATAGTGGGAAAGGGACATGAGAAACATGGGCTGACATACATGGGTATGACAAACTGGTCATCTAAGAAGGGAACCACTATCTTAAACAGTGTGTAAAATACTAGTATAAGATTCATCCCTTTGTGTTGTAAAGTCTTTAAGAATTAGAATCTTCTTAAAATTTAAATACCATTAAAAAAGAAAAAAACACCCTTAAACCTTCAGTGGCAGTTCTGTACATTTAATGGATCCATGGTTTTAATTAATATAGCTACCCATTAAAATAAGACAGATCTTAAGCCACTTATACCTTTTGATTCTTACCTATGCCCCTCCATAGAGATTCTGCCCATTGTGCCAGAGACTTTTTGGCTACATCTTTTATTTTTTTTAACATTTTGTAAGTACTAAACTTACAAACACTCAGGCTTGTCCATCACTTATTCTTCAGTCTTACTTTGTAACCTGATTACCTCCTTTTACAGTGATACATGTTCTGGGTAATGTCTTTTACACTATTTCTCCCACACAAGTCATTATTTCTAACACATTGTAACCCACCTATACCTCCCATGCATGTCTTTATTGTCTTTTGAGTAAAACAGCTTTGATTATTTGGAGACTTTGGTGTTCCACAACTTACAGCTATGTCACATTAGGAGGAGAACATTGATATTAAAGAGATGGGCTTTTGCAATAGGGGGCAGTTTGGTATTCATGACAATTTACTAACAACAAGCTAGTCTTCTATTCAATTCATGGTCTGACACATAATCTATCTTCAGTGCCAGTCTAAAGAATATGTAAACTCCACCTTCTGAATTAGTCATTCTAGGAAATCCTAGGAACTCATCTCAGGATGTTTTTAAATGCATAAAAGAAAATATATAGGATTATAAAGAAAACTAAATATATTGAAACATAGTTCTCAAAAAAATTTAAGTCATTATATAGTAATATATCTAGCAGTATGTCTAATAACTACCATAATTTTAAAGTAGCAATAAGGATAAATAGTATTTTGAGATATCTGTAATTATATGATTATAATAATAATTATTATAATTATTTGATTATAATAATTATAATAAATAATTATAATATGATATGAAAATACTTGTGATTTCTATTGATGAAAGTCACTGGTATACTTATACTATTGTGGTTTGTTGCCCACAAATCTGTTGCCTTCAAGTATAATGGAAGGAAATGCTAAATTTCAGATAGGAGTTAGTGAAAACAAAGATGTAATATTTTCCCCATTCAAGTTCACAGTCAGTGCATGTTAGGTTAACAACTCAGTCTAAATCAGTCTTTCCTGACATTCCCAACTGATTATCTTGTACATACCTGTATCTGGACATATCATCTCTCCCAGAAAGGTAACAACTAGAATGGTCTGGCAAATAGCCAACACTTAATAAATGCTTGTTGTATGGTGGATTCACTTGTTAATATATAGATAGATTAACAGTGGAAGTCATATTAAGCTATATGTCATGATCTGTATGATATACACTATTATACTACTTAATTTTCCTTCCATGAATAGGTAGACCAATCTCTTTTCAGAGTCTGATTATCCCAGAGAAAGACATGCAGCATTCTGTCATCTGTTGGTATCACTACATTGTCACTCACAGACAGGAGCATCCGGGGGATCTTGCCATGTACATGAATACCCACTTCTTTTTAGATTCTATGCAGAACCTTTTCCATGATGATAATGGTGAACACTTTTGATAAGCACCTCTCCCCATTTCATTTATCTTTTCACTTCAATAATTAGGAGATAACAAGTTTATCTTTGCACTTGTATAAATCAAGAGAGTTTATATGCTCTTAACAAATGCATGGGAGATTTGTGAAGGTGAAACCTTTTGATTTTGTTTTTTGTTGTTTGTTTATTGCTGTTTTAAGTTCTGTTTTGCTATAAAGAGTAAAATGCTTCTTTGTAATTATCCTATGACTCTGTCTTGTGTTCTATTTTCTTCTTTCTGTACTTTTAACCCTCAATGATTTAATCAGATTTCAAGGATTTGATTATCATCTCTATTCAGATGATGGTAAAATCTATATATCCAGCTCTGAAATCAAGTGTCTGAATAATCAACTACCCATCGAATATCTTATAACTGGTTGTATGAGCATTGCAAGCTTAAAATATCAAAAATTGAACTCATATTCCCTCCTCTAGCCCTTCTCTATTCAGATTTCTTTAGATAGCACTGCCTTCCTTGCACTCATTCAAATTTGCAAGCTTAGATTTATCCTTGACTCTAACCTCTCCCTCAAGATCCATGTCCAATCAGTTCTCTAGTCTTGTCAAATCTATGCTCACAAATATCTCTTACATTCATCTCCTCTCCATTTACAGAGACGCTAATCTTCAGTGACTTCTGTTGTCTCTAGGATGAAATATGAAATCTGCCATTTAATGCCCTAACCCCCACCACCCAGCCCCCTCCTATCTTTCTGTTCCTGTTTCTCATCACTCGCCTTCATATATTATCTTTGCAACTGTTACTGCTGCTGCTGCTCAGTCATATTCAACTCCTCTGAACCCATTTGGTGTTTTTGTGGAAAATATACTGGAGTCATTTGCTGTTTCCTCCTCCAGCTCATTTTACAGATAAGGAATTAAGGTAAACAGCATTAAGTGACCTTCCCAGGGTAAGTGTGTTGGACAGGATTTGAATTCATGAAGATGAGTCTTCCTGATTTGAAGCCTGGGGCATCATCCACTGTGCTACCTAAATACCTACTATCTTTATTTTTTTCTAATCCAAATGCTAAACTAGCTCTTCTCCATTCTCCATACATGACATTCCAATTTATACCTCCCCACTTGTATATAGTATCCTATGTTTCTTACTCTCTTTTACTATCTACCTCTTGGAATCCTTGGCTTTCTTCAGGGTTTACCTCCTGCCCAATTATTTTCCTGATTCCTCCCAGTTATTAATGTTCTTTTCCTCTTAAAATTACTTTGTATTACTTGATATACATTTTGTATTTGTAAATTTCAGTACATGTTGTATTGCTCTCCCTTCCACACAGTAGCATGTCAGGACAGAGTATTTTGTTTGTGTCTTTAATCCCTTTAATAATCATTTAGTAAGTGTGGACTTGAGTTTGATAATCAAGAGAAGATTCTACAATTGTGGGATTATGAAGATGTGGCCTACTGAGAAAAGTTATCTGAAAAAGCCTATCTTTCCCTTTTCATAGTTTAATCAAGGATGCTCTTGATATGTAATATGCAAAAAGTATTCTCATAAATATTTTATAGAAAAATTAGTAGTTGCTAGTGTCTTCCTAGTCACTTTTGAGGGGTTAGTAATGCAGTGTGATTTGTATTCATTTTAAAAATTTCTCCTTCTTAGTACAGTACCTGGCACATAATAGGTGCCTAATAAATGCTTATTGTCTTGTTGATTTGAAAGTTGATCACCAGGTACCTTTAAAATTGTTTTACTTAAAGCAGAGGTGTCAAATATCACATGAGGCCCATGATACTTTAGTGCTAGCCAAACCAGAAAAAGTTACAATTGAGAAATAGTTAATAAAGTTAATAAAAATACAATAGAACACTTATAATGCCATATGTAGTTTTCTAAGTCAACATTCAACATGCAAAGATTATTCTATTCCAGTTTGATACTATTGACCTAAAACATGCTGTTCCCAAAAAAAGATCCTTGCTTAAAAAAAAACCTTTTTCCCAATTTCATGTTCTAAATGTCATTTCTTCTTCCCCATTTGCTTTAGAAATATCAATTTGACTGCTATGTAAAAGAAGGATTTAAAGGAGGAGAGAATGGAAACAGGGAGCTCAATTAGGAGGATATCATAATAACCCAAGATAGAGATGATGAGGTTTGAAATAGGGTGGTTGCCAAATATGTACAGGAGTGGAATTGAAAGGACTTGGCAATTTATTAAGAGAGATAAGAGAGAGTGATTGAATTAAGCAATAAATCAACAATCATCTATTAGAGAACTATATGCCAAAAAGACAAAAAAGAATAATTCTCTTTCCACAAACAGCTTACATTCTGTTGGAGAAGACAATATATACACAAATAAGCATACACAAAATTTACCCAAAAATATACAAAAAAAATTGTGGGGAAAGACACTAATAGCTGAGGAGATAAGGACAGGCTTCATGTTTAAACATTTAGCATATATGGAGTTTTGAAGGCATCAAGAGATTCCACAAAGTGGAGATGAGGTGGCCATGCATACCACTAGTGGGGAACAGCAAGTACATAGAGGCAAATACAAGAAACTGAATGAAGAGTCAAGGATGGTTTTTAATGATTATCCACCTGGGAGGATGAGGTAACCTTAAAAGAAACAGAGGTTAGAAGAGGGATGGAAGGGGAAGATGATAGGGTCTATTCTGGACCATGTTGAGTTTAAGATGTTTATAGGATATCCTGAAGACATTTGGTAAATAGTAATGAGGCATGGTAGTTCAACAGAGAGATTAGGATCAGATAGATATTTGGGATTTGTCTATGTGAACAAATGGAAATAGATGATATCAACAGGCAAGAGCATGTAAAAAGAAAAGGATGCAGAACAGAACCAAGAGAAACACCCAGGTTAATGGAGACGGAGATTATGAGCCAGCTCAGAAGACTGAGGAGCATTCTGGCAGAAAGGAGAAGAGAAAGGACTTGGTTTTGAAAAACCAAGGAGAGCAATGTCAAAAAAGTAAAGAAAGGAGAAAATCTAGAAGAGAAAATCATCAATAGTCTGAAATTGTAGAAAGTCCACAAAGGATTAGAATGAAAAGAAAACATAGTTTTTCATTGGCATAAGGAACTCCCAGGTGAGACAAGCTATAGAGAGCCCATGGCAGGGAGGTGTTCTGTCTTTTGTCCTTCTCAAACTTCAGCCTGGGAGCTCTACTATTATGTGGATGGCCTAGTTGATTTCAGGAAGGCTCCAGTTATGCAAATACAAGGGGGAAAAAGTCAACTCCTTGCATTATTCTAATTGGAGAAAACAATACATATAGCGGCCTGAAAAGTTTAGGGAGAAGGGAAAGTATCCTGAGTAAGGGCAAAGTGATAAAGTCTGTAGAGTTGGAAGCAAACCCTAGTTAGAAGTCAGAATGGCTGACTGACCTAGGAATTTTCTCAAATGGAGGTTCTGAGTAGGAACTCATCAAAAGGAGCTGACAATAAGGATGGTAGTAATTTCTGTATGAGTAAGCAACTAGAACTAAATGAAAAATCCATAGGGTCTGAAGAGGAACCAGCACAGTATGTGCCACATAGTAAATTATTAACAAGTACTTTTTCATTCATTCAGTCTTTCTTTCATTCATGGAGAGAGAGTTAAGAGAAGAGGTTTTTGAAATCATATAGGCATGAAATAAGGACTTCAACTAAGGTTGTAGAAATTTAAGGAGGATTATAAATAATGTTGTTTTTCCCTGCCAGAAACAGTTATAGGTATGCTGATGATAAAGGAGAAAAAAAGAAATTTGGTGGGGAGAGGGAAATCAGCATTGAAATTTTTTAAATAATTTATTTCAAATTACATTAGAAACCAAAGAAGATGAGGAAAATTTGCTATTTTATGACATAATAGTTAACTATGCAATACTTTGTAAAACATGAAAATGAACTCAATTTCAAATGTATCCAGTCCCTCATCAAATAGTTGAATATAAACCAACTACTGATTTGTTCCTGTTTTCTTCTGTAACGACTGGAGTGGGGAGGGGAAGAGGAAGAGAGATGAAAAAGAAATGTTTTCACAGGATCAAAGGAAAGAGGATGCATATATTAACTTATTGAACCATGCGTTCTTTTTCACATCATATTCAATTCTGTCCTAAATGTGCAACTGAACACATGAATAAATATGTGATTTTTGAAAAGTTAGTAGCTAGGTATCAATTGCTTATTGATATGCATATTGATATATACAAACTAGACCCCCCCCCCAAAAAAAAGTCTTGATTTTGAAAAAAAAATTTATCAGGACTTGAGAACCAATTAGAAAGAGGTAATAAAGGGGAGTTATTAGTCAAAGAGGTTTTGACTTTGATTTTGATTTTGACAAGTGGAAGAATGAATGATAGAGTCATTAGAAACAACAAAAATGCAGAAAATAAGAGAGAATTTGGAGGAGATCATCAAGTTGGTTTGGGATATGTTGAATTTGACATCATGATGTAGTGAAAAGATCAATAGTTTTTAAGCTTTGTCTGGGTTTTCATACTGGCTTTATGACTTTGTCCAGGTCAATTATTCTCTCTGACCCTGTTTCCTCATTTCTGAAATGAGGAAATTTAATTAGATTTTTCCTGAAATCTTTTCCATGTCTAAATGCTAAGTCTACAATTTTATGGTAGGATATCCATAAGAACAACAAACAGTTGCAAAGATGGAATTCAGGCTAAAGAATTTTAGAGACAGAAAGGAACTTTGAGATTAACTAGTACAAGTTCCTTATTATATGAATGAGGATTATTTTAAAATAGCAAAGTATATATTTAGGACAAAACAGCAAGCCAAAAGACTAGGGATAGTTGAACAGAATTATCATCCTCCATCTCCATACACAAATAGGCTTAACCTCCCATAGATTCCCACTTTGGTAAGAAGGGAAACACTCCTCTTAAGACCAATAAGGAAAATAGATATTGAAGGATTAAGTAATGTGAAGTCACAAAACTACTTAGTAGAGCTGAAACTAGAATTTAAACCTATATCTCAATCCAGTGTTCCTTACTCCAAATTGTATTGCCTCTTAGGAGATATAGGTTTGGAAATAATCCACATAGACTTAAAAATAAGTTAGCATTTATATAATATTTTAGGGTTTGCGATACATCTTACAAAGTTTACCTCATTTGATCTTCACAAGAACACTCACAGATAGGTACTATTACTATTCCTACTACTTTTGAGGAAGCCAAAGCAGACAAAACTTAAACAACTTGCCCAAGGTCACAAAACTGGTAAATGTCTTAGCAAGATTTGGACTCAGGTATAGCTGGCTCCTGGCCCATTGTTCTATCTGCTGCACAAATTAGCTGCCTCATGACAGCTGAAGCCATGAGAATACATGAGTTCCCCAAGGGAGAAGGCCAAGGATTAAGCTTGAGAAATAATAATATTTATGAGTTGGAAGGAAGATAAAGAGGCAGGGAAAGAAACAGAGGAGAAGCAATGAAAAGAAGTATAATGTGAGAAAAATCCAGATGTCATAGAAGCAGAAAAGAGAAAGAAATTTCAAAGAAGGGCTAGTAAAAAAAAAAGTCAAATGCTAAAGACAGTCCAAAGAGAATGAGTGAGAAAAAAAATTGAATTTGACAAGTAGTCCATTAATGACTTTTAAAAGGGAATTGTTTGGCTTTCAAATTTTGCATACCCTTTGATCCTGAAATACCATTACTAGAGCTGTAAATCAGAGAGATTTAAAATGGGGGTGGGTTAAGGACCTGTTTGTACAAAAATATTTATAGTAGAGAAACAGGACTTTCAAGGGGCTCCTGCTCCCACCTCCTCCAAATCATGTAAAAAGTGACCCTGAACAAACTTTGGAGCTACAGAACCCACAAAATGACACAGTGAGGCTAAACTCCCACTGAGGACAGCTCAGCAGGGCAGCTAGAAGCAGCAAGTGCACTGCTCTGGGACTCGATCCCAGCCTTGCACAAGCCAAGGTTTTAGCCTCAGGGCAGGCCTGACCAGCCACCATCTGGAGGGACTTCAGATCACCAGCAGCTATGGCAGTTTCCAGAATTATCAACACATAGATGCTAAGGACAAAGTGAGAGGTCAGTGCAGTGTGGACTTTGGGATCCAGTACTTTGGGAGTGTGGTCTGGCCGTTATTCCCGGGAGGGAGAAACCACTCAGGTGCCATGGCTGGGAATCTGCCACCATGTAGCAGCTTCAGCTCCTGGCCTGCAGATTGTAGGGGGACCAAGCCACCAGTCTCAGGGGTAATCACTCTTGCTTTAACCTGCTTGGATCTGGATTGCAGTCTAGGGTGGAGGTCCTGGTGTGTGACCAGCATGCCAAAGTATGTGGAGGCTTCAGAGAGGGCACCCAACTAATACCTTCAGCAGCTGAGAAAACCCCAGCAATTAGGACAAAGCTCTCCTGTCTGATAGCAGAGTCCTACTGTGGCAAAAAGCTCAAAAGTCAAGTAATTGAGTGGCAATATGAGCAGGCAAAGGAAGCAAAGCAAGCAGAGCAATCCAAATTTACCCTCCTCTTTTGGGGACAAAAAGGATCAAAACATGGAACATGAGGAAGACAGCAAAGTCAGAATTCCTGCACCAAAAGCTTCCAAGAAAATTACAAGCTTGTTACAGGCCATAGAGGAGCTTAAGAAGGATTTTGAAAACAAAATAAGAAAAGTGGAGGAAAAATTGGGAAGAGAAATGAAAATGAGGCAAGAAAATTATGAATTGAGAGTCAACAACCTGACTGAAGAAAATAACACCTTAAAAATAGACTAAGCCAAATGGCAAAAAGGCTCAAAAAGGCAATGAGGAGAAGAATGCCTTAAAAAGCCAAATATGCCAGATGGAAAATGAATCTCAAAAGTTCACTGAAGAGAATTATTCCTTCAGAAGTAGATTGGAGCAAATGGAAGCTAGTGACTTCATTAGAAATCAAGATACTATTAAACAGATCCAAAAAAATGAAAAAATAGAAGGCAATGTGAAATATCTCATTGGGAAAACCACTGACCTGGAAAATAGATCCAGGAGAGATAATTTAAAAATTATTGGACTACCTGAAAGCCATGATCAAAAAAAGAACCTAGAAATAATCCTTCAAGAAATTTTCAAGGAAAATTGCCCTGATGTTTTAGAACCAGAGGGCAAAATAAAGGTTGAAAGAATCCACTGATCACCTCCTAAAAAAGATCCCAAAAAGAAAACTCCAAGGAATATTATAGCCAGGTTCTGGAATTCCCAGATCAAGGAGAAAATATTACAAGCAGCCAGAAAGAAACAATTTGAATATTGTGGAAACACAATCAGGATATCACAGGATCTGGCAGCTTCTAGACTGAGGGATCAAAGGGTTTGGAATATTCCAGAGGGCAAAGGAGCTGGGATTAAAAGCAAGAATCACCTACCCAGCAAAACTGAGTATCATGTTTCAGGGGAAAAATATCATCATTCAGTGGAATAGAGGACATTTTGTCAACCATTCTTGATGAAAAAACCAGAGTTGAACAAAAAACTTGACATACAGATTCAAGAAGCAAGAGAAGCATGAGAAGGTAAATAGGGAAAAGAAATCATAAGGAATTTATCAAAGTTGAACTATTTACATTCCTACATGGAAAACCAATAATTATAACTTATGAAACTTTTCTCAGTATGAGAATAGTTGAAGGGAATAGAAATGTGTGTGTGTATATATATATACATACATATATACATATATATGTACATGTCTATATATACATACATATGTTTATATAAGAGGATATATGGGCATATGAATACATATGTGAATGTGTGTATATATGTGTAGAGGTATACATAGATAGAGGGCACAAGACTAGTTTAATGGGAAGGGATGATACTTAAAAGGTGAAATTGAGAGGTGAGAGAGGAATATAATGAGAGGAGATGGGGAGAGACAAATAGGGATAAACTATTTCATATAGAAGAGGCAAGGTAAAACTGTTACAATGGAGGGGAAGAGCAGAAAGGCAAAAGGGAATGGATCAACCTTATTCTCATTGAATTTGGCTTAGGGAAGGAATGACATACACACTAAATAAGGTAACTCACCCTACAGGAAAATGGGGAGGAAGGAGATGAGAGGGGGCATGATGGAAGGGAGGGCAGGCTAGGGGAAAGGGAAGTTGGAAGCACCCACTTTTGAAAAGGGACAGGATAAAAGTAGAGAATAGAACAAGTGGGAGGTGGGATAGGAGAGAGGGAAATATAGTCAGTCTTTTACAATATATCTACTATGGAAATGTTTTTCATAGCTACACATGTACAACCTATATTGAATTGCTTATCTTCCCAGTAAGGATAGGTGACAAGGGAGGAAGGGAATGAATCTGGAATTCAAAATTTTAAAATCAAATGTTTAATATATATATATATATATATATATATACATACATACACTTATATATGTATATATATACACACATACTATTATTAATATTAGGTTACATGTAACTTGGAAATAAGATATACAGGCACTGGGGCATAGAGATACACCATGCCCTAATGGAAAGTTGGATGGGGTTATGGGAGAAGATATGGGAGAGAGCAGATTGGAGGAGGTGATATCCAGTGGAATTGCTATTTTGGGGTGGCAGGTAGGGGAAAAACAGGGATAAAATTTGTAACTCAAAATCTTGTGGAAATGAATGATGTAAAGTAGAAGTTAATAAAGCATTTGATAAAAAATATTCATAGTAGCTCTTTCTGTGGTGGCAAAGAATTACAAATTGAGGGGATATCTATCAGTTGGAGCATAATTGAACAATTTTAGTATATGATTGTAATATAATATTATTGTATTATAAGAAATGTTGAGCAGGATGATTTCAGAAAAACCTGGAAAGACTTACACAAACTGATACAAAATGAAGTGAGCAGAAGCTAGAGAAGATTGTACACATTAAATGCAACATCACAAAATGATCAACTATGAATGACAGCTATTCCTAGTAATGCAGTGATCCAAGACAATTCCAAAGGACTTATAATGAAAAATCCTATGCACTTCCAGAGAAAGAACTGATGGAGTCTGAATACAAATTGAAGCATATTATTTTTCACTTTATTTTTTGTGGTGTTTTTGTTTTGTCTTTTTTCACATGATGAATATAGAAATACATTTTGTATGATTTCACATGAGTAACATATAGCAAACTGCTTACCATCTTAGCAGGAAGGGGGGTGGAAAGGGAGAGAGGGAGAGAATTTGGAACTCAAAATGTGAAAATAAAAGAATGCCAAAAATTGTATTTAGGGGCGGCTAGGTGGCGCAGTGAGTAGAGCACAGGCTCTGGAGTCAGAAGGACCTGAGTTCAGATCCAGACTCGGACACTTAATGCACACAGAAATAAAAACCTAGCCGTATGACCTTGGGCAAGTTACTTAACTCCAATTGCCCTCCAAAAGGCAAAAAAAAAAATTGTATTTACATGTAATTGGAAAAAATAAAATGTCATTTTTACAAAGAAAACCTTTACAATGGAGTTGGGAACAGAAGTCAGATTGGGAGAAGTGGTGAAGGATAATAAGTGTTATGGAAGTAAAAGCAGTATATGGCAAAGATGAATCAGGATTCTTATTCCCATCAGCTCACCACCCTATCAGAGCCCATTATTTTTAAAAAAGGGAATGACATTCCATATCATTAAATACCTCATCTGCTAATGGTTTTCAGATATTACTCTCTGGCTTCTATGGCATTGTCTCTTGGCTTCTTTGTACTGACTTTTCCCATTCACCTGTCCCAGTAGGTTTGATCTGCTTCTTTTAGTGCCCCAGTTCATCAACTTGAATTATGGTTCATTTCCCTCTTGTCTGCTCCCTTGCATTTGATAGTTCCAGATCTCCATGCGTTTTCCACTTACTGCACTTGATTTCCCATTGACTGTACAGCAGGAAATGTTTCCACTGGAACACCCATGCAGCCCAAGATTCTACCCTGCCAGCTACTCTTTATCCCTTCAACCTTCATTGCACTCATTGGTAGGGTTTCAGTAAGGCTATCTATTTCATAAATATGTCACTGAAAGTAAGGCAGAGAAACAGTGCTCTTGAGATCTTGTCCAAGTTCATGCATCACTTGACTATTTTATAGACCATGAAACATGGTGTAATGTTTTGGTAGCAGAGAAAAATAGTGCCAATATTATTCTACTATTTAAAATACTAATTAAAACACAGAAATGGACATTGCTTAAAAATTTTTAGTTCCCATTAATTTTGGAGAAAATCTTCTCTATTCCAAAAGTATAGTTTTAGCTTAAAACATTCCATTCAACTTATGAGACTAGCACAATTATTTTGTGCTTTTTTCACAATTAAAACAATTCCTAACTTGGAGGCATTAGGATCCATAACTGATCCTAATCACGTATGCAACAGCAAAATTAAAGATGTTTAATTATAATGAAGAGCTACAGGAATTGAAGTCAAGCAAAAATATCCATGTTAGTCTCCGTTCCATTTTTTAAAAACACAAGCACAAAGAAAAAGTGATTATCTGCCAGGTGGAAAAGAATAAAATCATCAAGGGATTAAAATGCTTATAGGAAATGGATGCAGAATGGCCAACCAAAATATGAAAAGTGAATGTGAAAGATAATAAACGTCCATGATCTCTGCTATGTCAAGAAAGGCCATGTGTGAAATTTGAATGACCAGTATTCTTCCTTGGACATAACACTAAGTCTTCCTATATGAATAATGATAAATTCAAACATAATACTTTATAGTGCAAAGTAAAGTAGACTTAGAATCAGTATCCCTGAATTTCAGGCCTGGATCTGCCACTAACTTTGGGGTAACCTTACAAAAATCACTTGTCATTTTTCTTCAAAATGTGGTGTCCATGACTGGATTACAGTTCTCCAGGTATGGTGTAGCCAACATAAAAAACAGTAAATCAATTTCTTTATTCTTAAAACTATATTTCTGCTTTTATTGTTGATAATAAGAACTTGGCCTGATAATTTTGAGTTTGCAAAACACTTCTTCCCAACCTCTCAGTAGTAGGTAGGGAAAATATTAGTATCCTCATTTTATTGATAAGAAATTAAGTGACTTGTCACCAGACACATATTTAGCAAGTATCTGAAGCTAATATAGACTTAACCTTTTGTTTTAAAAATAAAATGTAACAGTTTTATATATATATAAATCACACCGTTGACTCACATTAAGCTTGTGATCTAATAAAATCCCCATCTTATTTGCATAAACTTCCATATCTCCTTCTCTCCCCCATCCTATGTTTACTTGTGCTTACTTATTTTTTTTAAACTTAAACTATAAAACTTTAAAAATATTCCTATTACATTTTGTGTTGTTAGATTTATCTTACCTTTCTAGCATGTTAAATAGTTTTTTGGAAATCAAATTTATCATTCAAGTTATTAAAGTATCAGCCTAATTTAGTGAAAAGAGTCAGAAGTTGGAATATTTAAATTTGGTCTTAGTTCTTCCACCATGTTAGCTGGGAGACAGCTGTACTGTCATATCTTTCTGGACATCAATATGTTCATCTGTAAAATTAGGCAGTTGGGCTTTATGATGGTGGAAATTATATGGAGCCCAATTTAGGCAAAGAAGCCAATTCAAGTTTGATGTTAAGGAAAACTTCCTAATAATCAGAGCTATCTAGAAATGAAATTGAATGTGCCTGGCACATAGTAAGCACCTAAAAAATTTCCTTGGAAGTCTTTGAGCAGTGTATGGACAACCACATGTATATTATAGGGAAATTTTTTTATGTATAGTGGTTACACTAGATAGTTATTGAAGTCCTTTCTCTTACTTTCAGTGATATTATGATCTTTCAAGTCTCTCCAGTTTTAAAATTTTATGTTTCAATGGAATCATGCAGTATTTGAGTCTTTAAGCTTAAATTACTAAGTCATTGATAAATGGCCACATGTAATAACCCTAGAATTTACCCCAATTCAGCAGACTTCCCACTATTCAGATACATCCTGAAATATGACTTCCTTAGGGCAGGCTTCCTCAGCTCAGTTTATAATACTAATAAGGTCTCTGTTCTAAATTCCAGTCATTCTCCGAAAATGTAATTATTGACACTGTCTGATCTACTACAGAAAGAATTCCTCAAGACTACCCTTGTACCTGAGATTTGTCAATTTGGTACATTCTGGCTATTTGTGCTTTTGTTGTTGTTATTTTATAAATTCTTAAAAGGATTAGTTTGGACATTTGTTTAACCAAATTTTATTTTTTTTACTCAAAAGTGTACAAGAAAATAGACTCACAGGTGGTTCACCATTTGGTGTATATAAAAGATTCCAAGGAGGTTGAGTGATTTTTTTCCCTACATTTGATCATGTCTGAAATTAGGATAATTTACTATTTGTAGTAGCTAGCTAGGACTTGGGATAGGTAAGGTAGGCAGTATCCAAATGAACAACAAACAATCATTAGTACAAAAAGAGATGTTTTTAAAATGTGACATTTAAAAATAAATATACATACATCAATGACAGAAAATTCTAATCTCTATATCATGAGGATCTTTATTTTGTGAGAAGTCAAGTTATTTAATAATAATAGTAACTAGCATTTATTTACTACCTTACACGTAAAGTGCTTTACACATATTATCTCATTTTAGCCTTACAACACCAGGAAGTAGAGTCTGTTATTAGCACCATTTTCCAGATGAGTAAACTGAGGCAAGCAGAAGTTCAGTGATTTGCCTAGAGTGATGCAGCTAGTACAGAATTCGACTTTGAGGTCATCTCCTTGATTCCAGGTCCAGTGCTCTATCCACTAAGCAAGAGGCACAAGTTTCAAACTTTGCCTAAGATATACAAACTCCTTGTTCTGCCTCTATTCTTCATACACAAAGCCAAGCTGACCACAGACCACAACTAAAAAAGAAAATGACATTTCTTCTGGCTTGTAGAAGAAAACCAATATCTCATCTATATTATTGTGGGCTAGTTCTTTTAAGATGTAAAAACTGAGAGAGTGAAGTTGGGAAAAGATAGATGTGTGCAAGGAAGCTAGCTATAAGGATTAGTATTAATAGAAAAATAAAATAAAATTAGTAGCTACAGAATCTGAAATTGTTGGTGTCTAAAATTAGTGTGAATAATAGTTTAAGAAAACCAGCAGTTTCTAGGAAGCATGAAAGACAACAAAAGTATGAGGGACAAAAATACAGCCCTGTGAGTTTGCCACAAACTGCCTTCCCCCACGACTGTATCCCTCTGCCAGCCACCCACCACCTCCTACTGGGGGTTGGGAGATTGAAGATCATCAGCCATGTTTCAAGTGCACAAACTGGGTTCTGGGTGTTGGAATGCATATGCCAACATCACTATATGTAACTAGAAGGACTGTACTCTGCTGCCCTCAACTCCAATTAACTGAATTTGCCCCAAAGCATGAGAATTCTTAGTCACAACCCTGACCTTGACACTTTGCTATTCCCATAGTTAGAGAAAGGGCCTCTTAGGCAGTGAAGCCACAGTTTTCACCCAATGGGAAAGGCTGCAACAACCATTTCCTCTCCTCAGTTATAGGAATCAGCTGACAATCCAATATAAGGAGTAGAATCTAGAGGACTTGAACTCTCTCATGACTCATGAGAGGAGGTAATTGGGGGAAATAGGCAATAGAGTGCTTATTTGAATTCCTTAATTACTGTGAATAAATATAATTTTGCTTTAATATGATGTCTATGATAACTGCTGATTTGGAATATTTTGTGAGGGTGAGAGACAGTAGAAAATGGGGGCTTGTGGAAAATGGTTTTGAATAGATGCTAAACCCAAACAAATTCTAAGAACCAGTATGTGTTTATAGAGCATTATGCCAGAAAAAGGGCTACAAGAATCTTTCTGCAATTATGTTCTCCTAAATTGAGGGTCCCTTTTAGGGTAGTAGATCCAAATGGACTGGGACAGAAACTCTTCCTTTGTCTCTGTAACTCAAAGATTGCTATGGGAGTGAGTGTGCTATAATTATATCACAATCCCCAAACATATTACTCTTACTTTTGATCCCCCAGCTCTGTCTCTCCCTCTTTTCCACTTTCTATTCTCTACTCTATTTCCTCCCCCAAAAAATGTACAAGTAACTACACATGTGGTTTACTGTAAAATAACCTTATAAGAATATTACTTCGACCACATCGAATTCATGTAAAAGGTGAACAAACTTTGGAGCTACAGAACCCACAAAATGACACAGAGAAGCTGACCTCCCATTGAGGACAGCCCAGCAAGGCAGCAGGAAGCAGCCAGTGCAGTGCTCTGGGACCCGATCCCAGCCTTGCACAAGCCAAGGTTTTAGCCTCAGGGCAGGCCTGATCAGCTGTCATCTGAAGGGACTTCAGATCACAAGCATCTGTGGCAATTTCCAAAATTATCAACACAGAGATGCTGAGGACAAAGTGAGAGGTCAGTGCAGTGTGGACTTTGGGATCCAATAGTTTGGGAGTGTGGTTTGGACTTTGTCCCCTGGAGGGAGAAGCCACTCAGGTGCCATGGCTATGAAGCTGCCACCATGTAGCAGCTTCAGCTCCTGGCCTGCAGACTGTAGGAGGACCAAGCCATCAGTCTCAGGGGTAATTACTCTTGCTTTAACTTGCTTGGATCTGGATTGCAGTCTAGGGTGGAGGTCCTGGGTGTGTGACCAGCATGCCAAAGTATGTGGAGGCTTCAGAGAGGCTAATACCTCTCTAATACTTTCAGCAGCTGAGAAAACCCCAGCAATTAGGACAAAGCTCTCCTGTCTGATAGCAGAGTCCTACTGTGGCAAAAAGGTCAAAAGTCAAGTAATCGATTGTCAACATGAGCAGGCAAAGGAAGCAAAGCAAGCAGAGCAATCCAAATTTACCCTCCTCTTTTGGGGACAAAAAGGGATCAAAGCATGGAACAGGAGGAAGACAGCAAAGTCAGAACTCCTCCATCAAAAGCTTCCAAGAAAAATACAAGCTTGGTACAGGCCATAGAGGAGCTTAAGAAGGATTTTGAAAACAAAGTAAGAGAAGTGGAGGAAAAATTGGGAAGAGAAATAAGAATGATGCAAGAAAATCATGAAAAGAGAGCAAACAATCTGACTGAAGAAAATAACACCTTAAAAATAGACTAACCCAAATGGCAAAGGAGGCTCAAAAAAGGCAATGAGGAGAAGAATGCCTTAAAAAGCCAAATTTGCCAGATGGAAATGAATCTCAAAAGTTCACTGAATACAATCATTCCTTCAGAATCAGATTGGAGCAAATGGAAGCTAGTGACTTCATGAGAAATCAAGATACTATTAAACAGATCCAAAGAAATGAAAAAATAGAAGGCAATGTGAAATATCTCATTGGGAAAACCACTGACCTGGAAAATAGGTCCAGGAGAGATGATTTAAAAATTATTGGACTACCTGAAAGCCATGATCAAAAAAAGAACCTAGAAATCATCCTTCAAAAATTTCTCAAGGAAAATTGTCCTGATGTTTTAGAACCAGAGGATAAAATAGAAGTTGAAAGAATCCACTAATCACCTCCTAAAAAAGATCCCAAAAAGAAAACTCCAAGGAATATTATAGCCAGGTTCTGGAATTCCCAGATCAAGGAGAAAATACTCCAAGCAGCCAGGAAGAAACAATTTCAGTATTGTGGAAACACAATCAGAATAGCACAGGACCTACCTGGCAGCTTTTACACTGAGGGATCAAAGGGCATGAAATATGATATTCCAGAGGGCAAAGGAGCTGGGATTAAAAGCAAGAATCACCTACCCAGCAAAATGAGTATCATGTTTCAGGGGAATATATGGTCATTCAGTGGAATAGAGGACATTTTGTCAAGCATTCTTGATGAAAAGACCAGAGTTGAATAAAAAATTTGACATACAGATTCAAGAAGCAAGAGAAGCATGAGAAGGTAAATAGGGAAAAGAAATCATAAGGAACTTATCAAAGTTGAACTATTTACATTCCTACATGGAAAAACAATAATTGTAACTTATGAAACTTTTGTCAGTATGAGAATAATTGAAGGGAATAGAAATATGTATATATACATATATATGTACATGTCTATATATACATACATATGTCTATATGGGAGGATATATGGGCATATGAATACATATGTGAATGTGTGTATATATGTGTAGAGGTACACATAGATAGAGGGCACAGGACTAGTTTAATGGGAAGGGATGATACTTAAAAGGTGAAATTAAGAGGTGAGTGAGGAATATAATGAGAGGAGATGGGAAGAGACAGATTGGGGTAAATTATCTCATATAGAAGAGGTAAGGGAAGACTATTACAATGAAGGGGAAGAACAGGAAGGCAAAAGGGAATGGATCAACCTTATTCTCATTGAATTTAACTTAGGGAGGGAATGATATACACACTAAATAAGATATCTCACCCTACAGAAAAATGGGGGGAAGAGGATGAGAGGGGGCATGATGGAAGGGAGGGCACGCTGGGGGAGAGGGAAGTTGGAAGCACCCACTTTTGAAAAGGGACAGGATCAAAGTAGAGAATAAAACAAGTGGGAGGTGGGATAGGAGGAAGGGAAATATAGTCAGTCTTTTACAATATATCCACTATGGAAATATTTTGCATAGCTACACATGTACAACCTATATTGAATTGCTTATCTTCCCAGTAAGGGTGGGTGACAAGGGAGTAAAGGAATGAATCTGGAATTCAAAGTTTTAAAATAAAATGTTTAATATACACATACTATTATTAATATTAGGTTATGTGTAAGTGGGAAATAAGATATACAGGCACTAGGGCATAGAGACACACCTTGCCTTACTGGAAAATTCGAGGGGGTATGGGAGAAGATATGGGAGAGAGCAGATTGGAGGAGGTTATATCCGGTGGGATTGCTATTTTGGGGTGGTGGGTAGGGGAAAAATGAGGAGAAAATCTGTAACTCAAAACCTTGTGGAAATGAATGATGTAAACTAGAAGTTAATAAAACATTTGATAAAAAAATTAAAATGTAGAGGAGAAACTTCTTTGGGCATTACTATAGATACTGGGAGGTCCATTGTTAGACTCACAAATGGGACTTTAAATCAGATTTTCTGTCAAGAAGGAGTATACCATACTATCTTTTTATTGTGAATTTTGAAATTAATATCATGATGTCCTGAATCTGCAGCAGGAGAAGAGAAACATGAAGGAAGTCCAGCAGGAAGGGTCCATCACAGCACACTGGGAGCTGGGGGCAGTCTCCAGCCCCGAGGACTTTAACCTGAGGGTGGCCCCACAGGTTTTTGCTCTAGGGTGCCCTTAAGGGTTTTAGACCCAGGGCTGCTCAGTGGGTTTTAGCCCCTGGGTGGCCCCAGGGATTGGAGGAGAGGGTAGTTAGAGGCAAGCATTTTTGAAGGGGGATGTGGTCGAGGAGAGAGTGTAGTGGGTGAGGATTGGGATGGGATGCAGGGAAGTATTGTTGGTCTTTCACAATATAACTACTATGGTGGTGATTGCTGTAACTACACATGCACAACCTATATTGAATTGCTTATCTTCCCAGTGGGGGTGAGAGAAGAGGGAAGAATGGGGGGAAAAAATCTGAAGTGCAAAATTTTAAAAACAAATGTTTAAAAATTGGTTTTTTTACATGCAGTTGGGATATAGGATATATAGGTACTGGGGTATAGAGACCCCTTGCCCTACTAGAAAGTTAGGCGGCTTAAGGGGGAGGATATGAGGGAACAGATTGGGGCAAGGGGTAATCAGTAGGCTGTCTGTTTTGAGTGGGGAGGTAGGGGAAAGATAGGAAGAGAAAAAATTGTAACTCAGCATCTTGTGGAGATAAAGGTTGGAAACTAAAAAAATATAAATTTATTTAAAATAATACGGGAAAAAAAGAATATTACTTCACCCCAAATCCTATTCATTTTTGCACCACATTGCTCTATTTTCTGTTTCATCCATTGGTCCTATAGATTGCTTATAATTCACCTTCCCTGTTATAAACCTTCAAGGAGACTTAATTGGATGTTACTTTATGTAATTTTATTTAATTATGGAAAATATTTTATGCTAGAGTATGAAAGAACACTTAACTAGAAGTCAGACCAGTGTTCCAGTCTCAGTTCTGTTTTGTGACCTTGTGACCTGCTTTGTGACACTTTTCTAGGACTCTATAGGTTTACATATAAAAGGAAGTGGCAAGGAATTAGGATTACATCATGTCCAAGGTTCTTTCCAAAATGCTATGATTCTGCACATTTTTTATCTTCCTAAATATATTCAGGACCTTGAAGGCAAGTTGTTGTTTTATTGTTGTATGAGATAGCTATTTGGCATCATTGTATTTTTTTCTGGAAATGCTTTAGAAAATGAAATCCAGTATCAAAATCTGATTTCTTAAGAACAGTACCAGGCCAAAAAAACAGAATTTCTAAATGCTCATTTTCTGGATTTATCATTAATTTATTGAAAAACGTTTGTACCTTTGTTTTCATATCTTTGAATATTGGGCATTTCAACCTGTATGCCCCAGAGATACGTTAAACTCAACAAGTTTCAAACTGAACTCATTTTCTTTCCCCCTAAATTTTCCTCTCTTCCAGACCGTCCCATTTCTGTTGAAGGGGCCATGATGCTTCCAGCACCTCAGCTTCATAATCTCAGAATTATTCTAGATACTTTACTTTCCCTCACTTCACATTTAATGAATCTTGCCATTTACCTTCATATCATCTCTTCTGCCCAATCCTTTCTCTTCTTTCATACAGCTACTACCCATCATGTGACTACCTCTTTCCTAAATTATTATAATATCCTCCCTGCCTCAAATCTTTCACCAGTGCAGTCCATCCTCATACTGCCACTGGAGTAATTTTTCTTAGGCACAGATATGACCATGTGACAATTTGGTAAGACCAAATATGGTTGCATGCAGATGTTGCCTGCAAGGAATTAAAGGAATTAAAAATCTCTGCATCAGAGGAAAGGATGGGGTGAATGCCAAGCTTAGAGAATAGCTGGTGCAAAGACACCTGGTCCTACCAATTGTTAGTACCCTCAATACATATGTATAGGGGTAGCTAGGTTGCATAGCGGATAGACTTACTAGCTATGTGACCCTGGGCAAGTCACTTAATCTTGCTTACCACAGTTCCTTATCTGTAAAATCAGCTAAAAAAGAAAATGGCAAACCACTCCAGTATCTTTGCCCAGAAATCCCCAAATGGAGTCATGAAGAGTCAGACATGACTGAAATGATTGGACAATAACAAACACATGTATATATGTACACATATATATACACACATACATATAGACACACACAAATATGTTGTTTTCATTTTGTTTCAGTTATGCTGATTCTTTGTGACCCCATTTGGGGTTTTCTTGGCGAAGGTACTAGAGTGGTTTGCTATTTCCTTCTCCAACTCTTTTTATAGATGAGGGGCTGAGGCAAACAAGGTTAAGTGACTTGCCCAGGGTTACATAGCTAATAAATGTCTGAGGCCAGATTTGAACTCAAGAAGATTAGTCTTCCTGATTCCAGATCCAGTACTCTAGCCACTGTGCCACCTGTCTGCTCTGTACACTCAAAGATAAGTGTTTCTTATTGACTTTATGTTTATGATGTGTGTATTTTTATATGTATTTCTTGTCTTCCTGATGAAAGCAAACTCACTGGGATAAGGGCTGAGGGCCACAGATGAGTGTTACATTTTTTGTACTTACATCCTGATCATAGTGCAAGGCACATAGTGGTTAATTAATATTTTTTGATTGATTAATTTTAGACATATTCATGAGCTCCATTTCTCATTAGGGAAAACTGTGGACTACAGTTCCTAGCAGATTGTATGTGACATTGCCACATACTCACATAATCTAGTGCATACTCTGATTGTATAATAAGGCTTCATAACATTGGGAGATATAAGAAGTATTATAAGGTTTTTTTGTGAGAGTCTGGTAAAGACAGTGGAGATATGGGTGTCAGTGGAGACAGGAGCAAAATAAAGAGCAGTTATATGGTGAGAAAACAAACAGATCAGACCTGATCATCCTGATTGGCATTCTGTCTATATCAGGATGATGACTGAGAAAACTGTTCCTAGCATATAATAGGTGCTTAATAAATTACTTCCTTCCTTTGCTTCCTTTCCACTTAACTTCCAGTTTCTCAGTTTCCTCCTCTTTAAAATGGAAACA
The DNA here is from genome assembly GCA_011680675.1 of Gymnobelideus leadbeateri. Lineage (NCBI taxonomy): Eukaryota > Metazoa > Chordata > Mammalia > Diprotodontia > Petauridae > Gymnobelideus > Gymnobelideus leadbeateri. The sequence goes on along the minus strand of WOXC01003212.1, from coordinate 35,219 downwards.
ATAATGGTACTTACCTCCCAAGCTTGTGGTGAGGATCAAATGAGATACAAAAGGAGGCAAAGATTTGAACTCAAGTTTTCTGTCTCTAAATTCACTGTTCTTTCAACTATACCATACTATATCTCTGGAGCCTTGATAATTCAGTCAAAAATACCCCCTATAATAGGTAGGAAAGTGTAATAACACTGCAGCATTCAACAATAATAGTAATAATGCTGCATTCTCCTTATTTCATACTGGAAATAGACTGGTAGTCATGAACCCCCAGAGAGTCTCAGGGGCTGTCTTTTTGAAGGCCTGTGAACAATTCTGGTTTCATCCTGAATTGTCAGCTCTGAAGTATTTGGAGGCCATGTGCCTGAGGGTGCTGTCCTTCAGAAGAGACATAAAGCAGTGCTCTTGTCTGTGTGTGATCAATAAATATCCCTTGGCGCTTCTGTGAATAGTAGGGCTGGTAACCTTGGTGTCACAGCAAATTTCTAATTTGGGTAATTACATTCTGCTTCTTTCCATTGCCCCTGTAGCTTAAATAGGAAATGGAATTCTTCATTTTCCATCATAAGCTGCTGCTGAAGTTACACTGCTGTGAGGTGTTGCTGTGAGCTGTTAAACATCTGCTGTGCCCTACTTCAGAGGTGGTTGCATTTTAATTGAATTTTACTTTAATTGACTTGAACACACTATATAGATTATAAATCTGTTCATAAAGTGTTTTGGAGTCTATTTAGGTGAAATGATCCACATAAATATTAAACCATGATAATTAATGCTGGGTAAAATATTTTTAGATATGTATTTAATAATAACAAAAAAGTCTACTGCTTAGTACCTTTCCAGAAAGTAAAACATGTATTGTGCATTCTATTATTTTTATTTTATAGGGGTTTGAGTTCTTCATTCAGCAAGTCAGTCAAAAAACAAGTATTTACTGAATACCCAATGGGTTCAGCACCATGCTAAGTAGTAGACTATGAAATAACCCACCAATCCATAAACTCCTTGAAGGTAAGGACTTTGCCTTGACAATAGCCCTTAATGGATGTCCATTGGATGCTTTAAAAAAGAGTGCTGAAAAAAGTCTAACTATACTTGTATTGTGCTGGAACCTACCATAGATACTTGCAGACCAAGAAGTGGTATAATTTGAGGGCTGTCTAGAAAGCCTGGAAAGCCTGACTTCCCCTGCCCCCACCAGACCTCTTTCAGCCAGCATCATCATAAGAGCTTCTCCTTTGAGTTGACACTGTCTTTTCTGAAAGACTACAGATGCATTTCATGGATGGAATTTCATATAGTAAAAAAATGTTTAACAATTCACAATGGTCATTTTGAAAAACAGAATTTGTTATATACAGTATGTTTTATATATGTATGAATTACCTATATTATATATAATAAATTTATTTTTTACAAGAAATATTTGCATCATATATAATTTTTCATACACATATATGTTTATATGCAAGGGAAGCATTTAAAGAAACTCTATGATTAAATCATGTATTATGCAAAGATAATTTTATAATAAAAAGAATCTCCTAATTTGGCTGTTTGTTAAATTTCAGATTTTTAAAATATTGACTTTTGTTAAGCAGGTAATTCTTTTTTTTTTTTTTGCTTTGTGAAGGGCAATTGGGGTTAAGTAACTTGCCCAAGGTCATACGGCTAGGTTTTTGTTTGTGTGTATTAAGTGTCTGAGGCCACATCCGAACTCAGGTCCTTCTTACTCCAGGGCCAGCGCTCTATTCACTGCACCACCTAGCCACCCCAGCAGGTAATTCTTTATTATTATGCTTATTATTACTTAAGGTATAAGTATAAGAAAGTATAATATACTTGCTTGTAAGCAAGTATATGTATACTTATAAACTATAAGCAAGCTGTATGTTATCAAGACTGTTTCTAATCTTGATAACATACAGTTTGCTTCCTTACTTATCCATTCAACAAATATGTATTAAAAATCTGATCTCTGTAGAACACCATGCTAGGCACTAGGTGTCTAGTATTCTCATTATATTTTCACCATTCTCACTGTATTCTCTCCATACTTTTTAAAAAACAGTTTCTTAAGAAGAATAAAATAACTTCAGTGGACTCCAACAAGTATTTGTTAAGTTCCTACTATATTCAAGTCAGAGTCCTAGGTAGTGGGGATATGATTCCTAAACTCAGATACTTTTCATTTTTTGTAACCATTTAGTAAATGCTAACTGCATTGAATTGAAGGAAATCCTGTTCTACTGGGGAAGGGAGGTTAGATTTAGCATTTATCCAGATAAGAAAATATAATTTGTGACACACAAGAGTGCTAGAAACTAGGAAATCAAGAAAGTCTTTCTGTGGGGAGTGGTATGTGAATTAAACCTTGATGACAATTAGGAATTCTAAGATATGAAGAGGAAGTGCGTGCAACACTCGTATTATGACTATGTAAAGAGCCTGAGGCAAGATTGGAGTTTGGGGACCAACAAGTAGGCTGATTTGGCTGGAAACTATACAGAAAGCAAAATATGCAATTAGAAAAGAAGAGGGGAATAAAGCAACGCAAATAATTCAGGAGTGCTTGCAAATAGTAGCCTGTGGCTTTGGCCGGGTGTCTCATCCTCAGTTCACTATAGACCAATGAGTAAGCCTGCAATACAGTTGAAACAGGAGAGGAGAAAAAAATAATATAAGAATACATTTCTAGGGGACTTTTAGAAATAAGACTTGATGCATGATGGGGGTGGGGGGTGACTCCAAAATGTGTGTGCAGGGGGTCTGTGAAGATTTTCAGTACATTCCTCGTTGGAAGATCACTTTTCTAATTCTGACCAATGCATTATTTTTCAAAAAGAAATGAACAAGAACCATTCTAGACGGATACAAGGATGTGCAGAGCTATCTGGCAGTGTACCAAATGTTTTTTTTTATTATAATGATATATTTTGAATTTTTTTATTTGAATTTTATTGGAATTGCTGATCATATATGATCCAATTTTGGCACAACAAGGGGTTCAGATGCTTAAGGAAGTGGCCACCCCTGAGGAAAGGGAGTTTTAGATAGAGTTCATCATAACCAGAGAGAATATTCTTCCCAGTTCTTAAACTTCATCACCTTTCTTGTCCTTTCTTACTCTCTTCTCTGGATAGGTTCAGACTGTTTCCATTCAGCACCTGAATATGGAAGGATCTATTATCTAAGTATGGGGAACTGCTGGTATGGGAATGTCTTCTGACAACCCATTTATGATTTAATAGATGAGTTTTAGGGAGTTGCTTTAGCCATGTGGGGGTTAAGTAACTTTTCCATTTTACAGATGAGGAAATTAAGTCACAGAAATGTTAAGTGACTTTTCCAAGGTCATATAGGTTCAAAAGTGGAAGAATCAGGTTTCAAATGAAGTCCCCAGATTCTAAATCCACTATTCTTTGAATGATACCATGCTGCCCAGAATGAAATAAAACCAGAGGCAATTTTTAGAACCATGTATTTCTTGACTCCAAACCCAGCACTCTATCCACTGTGCCATGTTCCCCTATGTATGGAAAGCATCTCCATGTTTCTGCTTAATATTCTGAGCAAATTATCTTGCCAGATGATTGGCAGGAAGAAGCAGAAGAATGCTTTTAGGGAAAGAAACTCTGGGAATTGGGAATGCCCTATATTCCAGGATAGTCTTAACTCAACATCTACCATTTTTACCCCTGCCTCTATCATGAAAAGTTTGGGCAACTTGTGGGGTACCAGGTCAATGAGTGTGTTCTGAGGAAAATAGATCCAGGTACAAACACATGGCATCCTCATTGTGAAGAAGTAATATGACTCAAGATAATGATCTAAAATTGCTCTGGGTAAAGAGAGGTCAGGAATCCTGCATTTCCTCTATATCCAAAGCAAATATACTAAGAATATCTGCATTCTTTTCCGGCCTCAAATTCGGAATTCTAATGAAATACTATATCCAAATAAAGAACTTACATGACTTAAGTGAACTGTTTCAAAAAGTACATCAAAGAAGCTCTTTGTAAATAAATCATACTGTTAAGTGTTATGTAAATCTTAAAGGGATGTAACAGCTCTTCATTATGCAATTGGGTTAAGTTACAATTAATGGCAAATGCCCAGCTATTGCTGAAAATGTTTTCTTTTTCCTTTTATTAATCCTTTCAAGTACTGAAAATATTGATCTCTTTGCCAGTGGGAATTCTAAATTGTCCACAATATTCTTCTACCATCATCTGTGATGTTACTCTAGATTTGAATATTCTCCCTTTTAAGATCCTTCCTCTTTTGTCTGGCCTCCAGATTCAGATGCGCACAGAGACCAACAGATGATTTAAAAATCAAGTGAGAATCACATTCACAGATGATCATACACTTCTCTTGGAATGGCATTTTCTTAAATGAAAGTCACCATGAACATCTTCAAATTTAGCTCATTGGTAAGTTTAAGTAAGATATAAACAAATGCCTTCATAATTGAACCTGTTCTGATGATGTTAGCACCTTGTGAACACGTAAGTGACTGAAAATATTGATTTTGTAACTGGAAATCCTTTCCACTTTGGATACCAGTATAATTTGCCATTTGGAAGGCTGCTCTTTAGAAAACTTGAACTGTGGCTCCCTGCCTCATGAACCTCCTTTATTTAAAATGTATAAGTATCTGCTGATTGCCACCCACCAGGTGGTTCCTGCTATTATCTTTTTCTCAGCATCCTAGTTATTCTTGGAAGAAAATTTGGATTTTTTACTGAGTCATTTAGGCTTTCAGAGGCATGGGTGAAATTTAAGCTACCAACCTATGAGTAATTTACTGCCTCAGAAGGTGCAATGGATTCATCAATTAAGAAATTACAGCAAGTCATTAGAGGTATCTGCATTTCTATACAACTAGTTCACCTACACTCTTTAACTTGCATTATCACTGCAATCAGAAAAGACACACTATACCTCCCCATCTGCTGGATGGTGCCATCCCATGAAGCATGCATGATGACTGATTCATTCTTTGGTCTTCTTGCTGAAAAGCAAATTCAATCAGAGGTACCTGGCAGATCGTTTAGTTCCTGTATATGTGTGTGAGAGGAAGGAATGTGTAGTAGGAAATTGGGCAGGTTATTGTGTCCATAGCTTACTTCTCTTCTGCCCCTTGATTCAGCTCTATTTTGTGCTTTCTAAGCTTGTGACTTGTTTTATAAAAGGATTGGCCTGAGTATGGGGGAAGGCTGTGGAAAATATTTTCTTAAACTTGATTTGCATGAAGGTATTTCTTTGAGTTCCTGACTGCAGAAGAGAAGAATAGTTTTATATTCTTTTTTATTCTTGTATTATTTGTTTTTAAACATCAATTATTAAGTTGGTTTTAATTGAATTTTATGGGTCACAAGTAGCTATTGCATTTTAAGCAAACAAGTGAAAAATCTTGAACCTGGTAGACTAAGCAAAATTTAGGCTTAGCTCACAATGGGGTGGCCACGTCAGAGGACTGGTCACAGAGCTAGGGAAAGTGACCCACATAGTAGACTTTAAGAGGAGTGACTCCATACTCTCACTTACAAGATGGAAATATGGAATTCCAAAGCTGAAGGGGTCATTAGACTAGTTCTTTCATGTTTTCAGAACAGGAGGCCCTGTAGACAAGTCCTAAAAATGTCAAAGGACTATTGGTTTAGGAGGTCGGGTTGACGTAGTATGGTATAAGCTTTCTATTTGTCCTACAATACAAAAAAAGGAAAAGACAAATGAACATTTTGAATTAGATGACTGTAAGTGTCTTAAATTTAACATGCCCCATGCAGATGTCACTATATTTTTGCCCTAAACCCATTCCTCTTCTGAACATCCCTACTTCTTTCAAGGGTGGCATCATTCTTTTAGCCATCCATTTAAAAACCTCAGTGTTGTCCTCAATATCACTAAAGTCTCTACTTTTTTTACTTTGACTACATCATTTGACAGAAACTACTCTCTCTAAAATTGCCAATAATATCTTAATTGTCAAATCTAAAGGCTTTTTCTCAATCTTCATCCTTCTTGACCTCTCTGAGGAATTTGACATGGTCAACTAACTTCCCCTCCTGGCTACCCTTATCTTTCTGGGTTTTTATGACACTTGCCTTTGGTTCTCCTCTTAGCTATCTCACCACTCCTCAGTCTCCTTTGCGGTGTTTTATCCTTCTCTAACACACTAACTGTGAGTGCCCCCCAAAAGCTCTGTCCTAGATCCATTTCTCTTTTCTCTCTATACTCTCTTATTTAGTGATCTCATTAACTTTGTTAGGTCCAACTATCATCTTTTTGCTGATGACTCCTGGATGTATATACACAGATCTGGTTTTTCTCCTGAATTCAGTTCAGCATCATAACTATCTACTGGACATTTTGAACTGAAGGTCCTACGGGCACTTCAAATTCAGTATGTCCAGAAGAGAACTTGTCTTTCCCTATGTTCAGAAGAGAACTTGTCTTTCCCTTCCAACCTACCTCTTAGAACTTCTCTATTACTGCCTAGGGCATCATCATCTTTCCAGGCACTCAGGTTCACAACAACGTCACCTCCTCACACTTGCTTATACCACATGTCCAATCAGGCTGGTGGTGCCTTCATCTCTAAGGTCACCTTCCTGTCTTATTATGTACCAATTTATGTTTGTCTTGCTTTCCCACTACAATGTAAACTCCTTTAGAACAATGACTACTTTTACTCTTTTTCTTTGTATCTTCAACACTTAGCATGGTTCCAACAAATGATAAATGCTTAATAAATTCTTGATGATTGATTGAGAGCTAGGAGTAAAATTTAGATTTCTTCATTTTCACTCCAATGCTCTTTTCCACTATTCTATTCCTGCTTGTGGAAAATTAGGTTTTGAATAAAGAAGAAAGATAATATTTAAAAAATAAGTTTGCATTACCTATATTTTTTATGTGGGGTAAGTGAGAAAGAAGGATAGAGAAAAGAAGGGAAAAGATATACAGGAGAAGTCAGCTGGTCCACAACAGCTGAAGTGTATTCAGCAATTATCTCACTCTTCCCAACAAAACTCTTAACCTGATAATTGGGAACATATGATTATTTACTGGATTTTGACACCTTTTTTCTTTATTTAACTTTTACTGGAGAATTCAACAGCAATTTACAAGTAAAAGAAAGGGAAAGTGTCCAGGCATGTAATACCTTTCTCCCTTCAAGAAAGGCCCAACTTCAAAATGTGAGATTCCCCCCCCCAGTGATGAAAATATCAAAAAGTCCAAGTTTTGAAACCAGAAAAGAGGAAAAAAAATCACCAGAGTATCATGTCTTCTAAGGGAAATTTATTTGCCCAACTCCCTGGACCTTTAATAACTAGCAAGGATGCTTTGGATAAGCAATTACAGTAGCTGGGGACTGTGCACATTTGATGAAAAAAAATTTTAAATAACCAGGTTTAGTGAGTAGGGCAAAAGGTTAAGTATGAGCAGACTTTTGTTTAATTATTGACCCTGATCCTAACACAACTTGCTGTGTGTCCTTCCTGAGGAAGTCACTCCATCTCCATAACTAAATCTGACATTATCTTTTTTTTTTTTTTTTTGCTTTTTGGAGGGCAATTGGGGTTAAGTAACTTGCCCAAGGCCACACGGCTAGGTTTTTGTTTCTGTGTGCATTAAAGTGTCTGAGGCTGGATCCGAACTCAGGTATTTCTGATTCCAGGGCCGATGCTCTACTCACTGTGCCACCTAGCCGCCCCCTAAATCTGACATTATCACAGTAGAAATTTAATACATATGACTCATTAAGTGGATTCAGAAATATCATGAGCCAAATTGTAGCTCCCCAAATGTAATACATGATACAACAGAAATATGATCAAATATGATTAAATATAAAGTAGATGTTAGCCCTGACTTGTGACATCAGCAGCATTAAAGGTATTTTAAACTGCTAGGCTTTCTGTCTTATATATTATAGGTAATACTCATGGTTCTTCAGCTAGATCTTTGAAAATCTATACTAATCCTTTATGTGTCCTTATTTCCTCTAGTTTTACAAATAGCAAATCATCCAAGTAACAAAGTACTGCCACTTCCTCTATTGTCAACCTTACTAATTTACTGCCTCTGTGGGTAGCCATGTTGAAGGTTCAAGATTGATTTTTCCAGATGAAATACTACCATTTTTTTTGCATGGATTGGATCAATTTCAGTGATCGATTCATTTTTTTAAAGAGAAAGTGGCTTTCATACATATTGGGATTTCCTTGGCTGTATAGTAGGATTGATGTTTGGATAGGGAATCTAACTCATACATCATCATGTTATGTGCTACAGTTGTTTCTGACCCTAAGTTTTGATTGAACAAATCAGACTTCTCTAGGACTGTGTAAATAAAGTGATGGATATTTCAGGTTTCTTCACACTGCATCACAATATATGGCAGATTATAAAATACTGGACTGACAGAAAGTTATATCTGAAATAGATTGGGAAGGATTCTTTTTTAAAATTAAATTTTTTTTTCAATTAACAAACATCTGTTTTCTTTCTCCCTACTCCCCTCTAAGCAATTTAAACAAAAGACTCTTGAAACAGATATGCAATCAAGCAAAGTAAATTCCCATATTGGATATGCTCAAAAATGTATATTTTATTCAGTATCTTGAGCTTATCACTTCTCCATCAACTTGTTGGTATCATGTTTCTTCATTCCTCTAGAATGATGATATGTTTTTGCAATCAACAGAATTCTCAAATGTTTCCATTTTTCTTTATAATGTTGTTATAGTGTTCTGCTCACTTCATTGTATATCAATTCATGGAGGTCTCCTCAGGTTTCTCTGAAACCATCAATTTCATAATCTCTTTTGACATAATGATATTATATTACATTCATATACCACAATTTGCTTAGCCATTCCCAAATAAATGGGAAACTTCTTGTTTCTAATTCTTTGATATTTCAAAAAGAACTCCTATAGATATTTTTGTATATATGAGTCCTTTTTTTTCCTTCTCTTATCTCTTTAGTATGAAGGGCTAGTAGTAGTATTGCCAGGTCAAAAGGTATGTACAGTTTAGTCACTTTTGGGACATAATATCAAATTACTTTCTAGAATAACTGAATTAATTCATAGCTCCCATCAATTATTCACTAATATGCCTATTTTCCCACATCCCCTCCAACAATTATCATTTTCCTTTTTTGTTATCTTTGTCAATCTGATTAGTGTGGTGTGGAAACTTAGAAGTGCTTTAATTTATATTTCTCCAAGTAATAGTAATTTGGAGAATTTTCATAAGATTATTGATTTTTTAGATTTCTTCCTTTAAAAACATTCTGTTTGATCATTTACCCATTGAATAACACTTCATGTTCTTATAAATTTGAATCAGTTCCTTTTAGATCTTGGAGATAAGGCTCTTATCAGAGAAACTTGCTGCAAAGATTTTTCTCCCAGTTATCTTTTTCCATTCTAAAATATATTAGGGTTTTTTAGACAAAAGTTTTTAAACTTTATCAAATCAAACTGTCCATGTTATCATCCTTCATCCCTTATTTAGTAATGAATTTTTCTTGGGAAGGATTCTAACATCAAACATGTATAAATAATTTTATTCAAACACTACCTCATGCTGGCAAGCAATGCAAGGATATGGTAATGTTTTAAAACTGGCTCTCCAGAGGTGGAAACAGGATGATAAAGTAGAAAAACACTCATCTGAGCTCTCCCAAATTCCCCAAACAACTATTAAACAACACCTCAAATTGGATTTTGCATTGGTAGAACCAATAAAAGATCAGATTAAACCATTTTCTAGCTGAAGACAATTTAGGAGGTGATCAGTAAAGATCTGTCTCACCAGGGTATAAGAAGAATAGGCCCCACATTGGAGGTATCTGAAGCAGCTTTGGGAGCTTTCAGCCCACTAATTGGGAGGAGATTGAGAGATTTGCTGGTACTGGGTTACATTGCCAATATGTAGCTCTGGCTCACAATTGCAGGGGAGCAAGAGCCATGGTTGATGTTCTGGGGTGGAGAGAAGTGCTTATGGTCTTTCACAGGTGAATAGGGCCCCTAATCTCAATCCCAACACAGATGGCTGTAGAGAAATAAAGTCCCATGTTGGGTAAAGATCAGGGCTCAGGCCAAGAGAACAGTGATAGTCTCCTTAAAGCTCACTACCTTGGAAGCAGTGAAAACCTACAGATCCCTATAGCTAGCTCTGAAAACAGCAGCAAGAAAGGCCTAAAGAGTCTGGAACAGTGCTCCTTTCACCCCAGGAGCAGAGCCCAACTACAACATAAAGTTTGAAGACAAAAAAAATAGTCTGTAAAATGAGGAAACAACAATATAAAAAACCTGAATATTGAAAGTTACTGTGGTGACAGGAAAGATCAAGACACAAAACAGAAGAAAACAAAGTCAAAACAGCTACATAAAAAGCTTCAAAGAAAAATATGAATTGGTCACAAAGCCAAAAGGAATTCTTGGAAGCTCCCCAAAAGGATTTAAAAATCAAATAAAAAAGGGGCAGCTAGGTGGCACAGTGCTGGCCCTGAAGTCAGAAGGACCTGAGTTCGGATCCAGCCTCAGACACTTAACACACACAAACCAAAAAAGCCTAGCCATGTGACCTTGGGCAAGCTACTTAACCCTAACTGCCCTCCAAAAAGCAAAAAAAAAAATCAAATAAAAGGGGTAGAGGAAAAACTGGGGAAAGAAATGTGATGCAAAAAAAAATCACAAAAAGAGAGCCACCAGCTTCATAAAAGAAGCACAAAAAATATTGAATAAAACAAACTCTTAAAAATGGAATTGGCCAAATGGTAAAAGGGACACAAAAGTCAACTGAAGAAAATAATGCCTTGAAAATAGAATTGGATGAGTGGAAGCTAATGACTTCATGAGACACCAAGAAACAATAAAACAAAATCAAAAGAATTAGAAAATGTGAAATATCTCATTGGAAAACAACTGACCTGGAAAATAGGTTGAGGAAAGATAATTTAAAAATTATTGAATTACCTGAAAGCCTTGACAAAAAAAGATAAACTATTTTAAGAAAATATATATATTTGTATTTTAAGAAATTGTAGAGGAAAACAGCCCTCATATCCGAGGACCAAAGGGTAAAATAGAAATTGAAAGAATTTACCAATAACCTCCTTAAAGAGATCCCAGCAATAATAAAGTCACATTCTATAGCTCCCAGGTCAAGGAGAAAATACTGCAAGGAGTCAGAAAGAAGTTCAAATATTGTAGAGCCACAGTCAGACTCACACAAAATAAACAGCTTCCACATTAAATATTCAGAGGGTTTGGAATATGATATTCCAGGAGACAAAGGAGCTAGAATCACAACCAAGAATAACCTACTCTACAAAACTGAGTGTTATATGTCAGAGGAAAAATAGATATGTTATGAATTTGTGGGATTTCAGACATTCTTGATGAAAAAAGGAGGTGAATAGAAAATTTGACTTTCAAATACAAGACTCAAGAGAAACATAAAAAGGTAAAGGTGAAAGAGAAATAATAAGGGAATCAATAATGTTAAAATGTTTACATTCCTATATGGACAGATGATTATTGTAACTCCTAAGAACTTTATTAGGTCAGTTTGAAAGAATGTACACACACACACACACACACACACACACACACACACACACACACACAATCACAGAGGACACATATGTGAGATAAGTATGATGGGAAGATTTCCAAAAAATGAAATTAAGGTATGAGAAAGAAGGTTACACTGGGGGAATGGTTAAGGGAGAGGTAGAACAGGAAAATTTTATCTCACATAAAAGAGGCATGAAAGGAAGAGTTTTTACAATGGAAGGAAAGATGAAAGGAGTGGTAGGTAATGCATGAACCTTACTCTCATCAGGATTTGCTCAAAGAGAGAATAACATATGCAGTTGGGTACAGAAATCTATCTTGCCCTACAGGAGGGGAAGGGTATAAGAGAAGAGAAAGGTGGATTAAGGGTGGTAGTAAGAAGCAAAATAGACTAATGAGGAGGGACAGGGTAAAAAGAGAGGGAAAGGATAAACAGAAAAAAAATAGGATGGAGGGAAATACTTAGTAAATAATCATTAACATGATGTGAATGGGATAATTTCACCCCCAAAATGGAAGTCCAAGTTTTACAGAACAAATCATTTTATTAAAGGATTTATTCTGTGAAGTTTGGATTCAGTCAAAGGGCCACACTTGAGGATCTAGGGGACCACATGTGGCCTTGAGACAACAGGTTCCCCACCTTTGACCTAGCAAATGGCTATAGAAATGGCTGATCAGGAATGTTCCCCCATCAATTTTATGAGCTCAGTAAGATTTTTTTTTAACTTTTATTTGTTCATGCCTATTCTTATAATATAGACATATACATTTGGCATCTTTCCAGGAGTTAAAACTACATCTGATTTATTCTCAGTGCCTAAGGATACTCCCATGATATCTTGGATGGTTCAAACCCTTGGAAAACAGATGTTTAGGAGAGGAATTAACCCTTTGTACTGGCCTATGTACATGATCCATTAGTTTCCCCATTCCTTTTTCACTTATATTTCATTCTGCCTATCTTCTAGAAAGTATGTTATGGGGGCCAGAGAATGGATCATGAATGTATACCACAAAGGGATTTCATAAATAATTTTTTCAATACCCAGCCTTCTGTGTGGAGGGGGAAGTGGTCAGTTTCATAGGTAGTATAATTCTAGAATCTAGACTTCCAGTCAAAGAAGTGGAATTTCTCTATCAGTGCCAGCATAAGGGGTTGTGTTGCAAGTAGCCTCACACTCAAAAGTTTGGAGATCCAATTCCTTAGAGAATAAGGGGAGGTCCTGAGTAATATGTATTCTGGAAAGAGAAGAAAATTGCCCACATAACCCTTGAAGTGAGAAGAATAGTATGGGACCTAAAGCTATGGTACAGAGAAGCAAGCAGCTAGGTGGTACAGTGGATAGAATGCTGGATCTGGAGTCAGGAAAACATGAGTTCAAATTTGGCCTCATGCACTTACTAGCTGTGTTACCCTGGGCAAGTCACTTAGTCTGTGCCTCAGTTCCTCATTTGTAAAATGAGCTGGAGAAGGAGATCACAAACTACTCCAGTATCTTTGCCAAGGAAACCCCAAATGGGGTCACAAAGCATTGGTAACAAATGAATGACAGTAACAGACAAGCAAGGGATATAAATCTTGCCATTGTAGTCTAGACAGTGGGAAACCCATGTGTTCCAAAATATGTATTTGGTTTGCAACCGAAAATTAAACCATAAAGTGACTGTGAGTCTTTGGGGAATGATATGGGCCTTATGCAAGAGAGTGGGATTCAGTAAAAATAAAATAAAAATTAAATGTAAAAAAAAATTAAAATTGACTCTCCAAAAATAATCGATGATATACTTTTAAGTTTAATCTACATTATAAACATTTTCCCCTCACTGTATTGAGTCTAGACAGTAAAAAAATCAAGATGACTTGTAGCATTTGCTAATTTCCAAGGTATAATGCTGACATTGAAAATTTAATAATCAGTTCTAATGATATGGTTTGATCTGGCTCCAGTGCTTTCATGCAAACAACTTTTGTGTCATGGAATTTTTTTTATCATAAAATATTAGTGGAAACTGAGGCATGGAAAGATTAAGTGATTTGACAGAAGCAACAAAAGAAGTAAATGGGAAAAATGAGGCTAGAACTTACATTTCCTGATTCTCAGGAGAGAAGTAGTTCAGTCACAGCATATTATGCTCTTATGCATTAAGACAGGTAGAAGAATGAAGAATAATATGAAAGTTCCAATTAACAATTCTAGAAAGGAGAGTCCATAGAAACCACCATACATATAGGTAATCATTTGCTGCCTTGCTGACTATCCTAGCATTTGAATTACCATTGCAATATCCACTCTGTACTCAAACTTATTGATATTCTTGTTTGTATTCTGTTGCTTCTTAGGGCAAAGAAGGGTGGCAATCCAAAAACTCTCAGAAATTCTGTGTGTGTGAATATATCCGTATATTTACCTTGAAATCTTGCCTTACAATTAAGCATTCAATCAACATTGATTGAGAAATAACCAAGTAATCAGAAGAGCTTACTATTTTGGTCAAGAGATAAGACATATGCAAAACAATTTAAGAATACTATGACAGAATCTACTAAAGGAATCTCATGCTGGATAATTTAATATTCTATGTAAAATACTAGGGGAAAGATAATAGGAATGTAAAAAAGAAAAGTTGTTTGGTAGAACCATGGGGGATAGTAGAATATGGAGACAGAGCAGGAAGTCATCATGGGAGCCAAGACAAGACTTGGAATAAAGAGAATGAGCCAGTTAAAAGAACAAGACTAGGCTCAGGGAGCTGATAGTAGCTTAAGGATCAAAATATTCATAGATTCAGTATCAGGAAGTATACAAATACCAGAATTAAAGCAAAGTAGTAGGTCCAGAACTAGTCAAGTTATTACACAGCCCTTAAAAAGACCTTACAATTGAGGTAATTTTTTATGTGGGAAATATATTACATTTTTCACATGAGTCTGTCGCAGGATATGACCAGCCCAGGGTCTAGAGGTGGGCCAACATGTGTTGTTATATCTATCTTTTATTCTCAAAGAGGACAATGACATCAGGGAGATGGTGACATGACTTGCAGTTGACTTTGATATGAGTGATGGAGGGCTGTGTAAGGTCACCAGCCTCACTTTCTCCTCCAGAGCCATCTGAAGCCAGTGACCAGATATTCATCAGGATGATTGGATATGGCCCAAGGTACAATGGGAGACCCTGACCCTTTTAAGCTAAGGTCTTTCCAGATTCTTACTTTGCATGGGGTAACACCTATTCAGTGAATAAGCTTCTTTAAGAAATGAGTCAAGGGATGGTGGCCAACATAAAGAGATAGCTAATATATAAACTTGGCTGGAGTTTCAAATGAGGCCTGATGCTGATAGGGTCTAATAACTGCTGTGGAGATCATGGGGTCATGAGATCATAGATCATCATTTGAAGGAATTAAGAATCATGGAGTCCAGGGTGGAGTCAAGATGGCAGAGTAGAAACAGCTCTTCCACATAGCTCTTGCTCCCACCACATCCAAATTTATATAAAAGGGGACCCTAAACAACCTCTGGAGCTCCAGAATCCACAAAATGACACAGAGAAGCTAACCTCCTGCTGAGGAAAGCCCGGCAGCACGGCAGGGAGCGGCCAGCACAGCACTCTGGGAGCTGATCCCAGGCCTGCATGAGTTGGAGGTTTTAGCCCCAGGGCAGCCTGACCAGCAGCCAGGTAGAGAGACTCCAGAACACCAGCAGCTGTGGTGTTTCCAGAATTACCAACACAAAGATGCCATGGACAAAGTGAGAGGTTAGTGCTGTATGGACTTTGGGACTCAGTTGGGAGAGTGTGTCAGTCTCTTTCCCTAGGGGTGAGAAGCCACTGAGAAGCTTCAGCATAGCCGGGGACACATGCAACAGCTTCAGTTCCTGCCCTGCTAACTGTGAGGGGATCTGCAATCAGTCTTGCGGGTAATCACTCTTGATTTGGCTTTCTTGGATCTGGATTGCAGTCTGGGGTGGAGGTCTTGGGGTGTGTGACCAGCTTGCCAGAGCATGTGGGGGCTTCAGAGAGGGCACCCAACTAATACCTCTGGCAGGTGGGAAAACCCCCGTGTCTGGGACAGAAGCTCCCCTGGCTGGTGGCAGAGTCCTACTGTGGCAACAAGACCAAAAGTCAAGTAATTGACTGGCAACTTGCCTAGGCAAAGGAAACAAAATAAACAGAAAAATTCAACATTAGACTCCTATTTGGGGGGCAAAGAAGATCAAAGCATGGAACAGGAGGAGGACTAGGAGGTCAGAACTCCTGCACCAAAAGCCCTAAATGAAAATATGAGCTGGTTACAGGTCATAAAGGACCTTAAGAAGGATTTTAAAAATCAAATGAGAGAAGTGGAGGAAAAATTCGAAAGAGAAATGAAAATGATGCAAGAAAATTATGAAAGGAGAGTCAACAGCCTTACTGAGGAAAATAACGCCCTAAAAAATAGAGTAACTCAAATGGCAAAAGAGGCTGTGAAAGGCAATGAGGAGAAGAATGCCTTAAAAAGCTGAATTTGCCAGATGGAAAAAGAATCTCAAAGGCTCACTGAGGAAAATCTTTCCTTCAGATTTAGAATGTACCAAAGGGAAGCTAGTGCTGTTAAACAGATCCAAACAAATGAAAGAATAGAAGGCAATGTGAAATATCTCATGGGAAAAACCACTGACCTAGAAAACAGATCCAGGAGAGATAATTTAAAAATTATTGGACTACCTGAAAACCATGATCAAACAAAGAACCTAGAAATCATCCTTCAAGAAATTCTCAAGGAAAATTGCCTTGATGTTTTAGAACCAGAGGGCAAAATAGAGGTTGAAAGAATTCACCAATCACCTCCTGAAAGAGATCCCAAAAAGAAAACTCCAAGGAATATTATAGCCAGTTCCAGAACTTCCAGATCAAGGAGAAAATACTACAAGCAGCCAGGAAGAAACAATTTGAATACTGTGGAAATGCAATCAGGATAACACAGGATCTGGAAGCTTCTAGACTGAGGGATCAAAGGGCTTGGATTATGATATTCCAGAGGGCAAAGGAGCTGGGATTAAAACCAAGAATCACCTACCCAGCAAAACTGAGTATCATGTTTCAGGGGAAAATATGGTCATTCAGTGGAATAGAGGACATTTTGTCAAGCATTCTTGATGAAAAAACCAGAGTTGAATAGAAAATTTGACATTCAGATACAAGAAACAAGAGGTGCTTGAGAAGGTAAACAGGGAAAAGAAATTATAATGAACTTATCAAAGTTGAACTATTTATATTCCTACATGGAAAAACAATAACTATAACTTATGAAACTTTTCTCAGTATGAAAATAGTTGAAGAAGGGTATATGGGCATATGAATACATATATGAATGTGTGTATATATGTTTATAGGTATACGTAGATAGAGGACACAGGTTGAATGTAATAGGAAGGGATGATACTTAAAAGGTGAAATTAAGAGGTGAGAGAGGAATATAATGAGAGGAGATGGGGAAAGACAGAATATGGTAAACTCTCTCATAGAGAAGAGGCAAGAGAAAATGGTTACAAGGGAGGGGAAGAATAGGAAGGCAAAAAGGCAGAATCTTATTTCTCATTGAATTTGGATAAGGGAAAGAATGACATACATACTAAATAGGATATCTCACCTTACACGGGCGTAGGGGGGAAGGGGATGAGAGGGGGCATGATGGAAGGAAGGGCGGGAGGGAAGGGAGGGAGGGAAATTGGAAGCACCCACTTGTGAAAAGGGTCAGGATCAAAGTAGGGAATAGACCAAGTGGGAGGTGGGATAGGAGGGAGAGTAATATAGTCAGTCTTTTACAATATATCTACTATGGTAATATTTTGCATAGCTACACATGCACTACATATATTGTATTGCTTATCTTCCCAGTAAGGGTGGATAACAAGGGAGGAAGGGAATTAATCTGGAATTCAAAGTTTTAAAATCAAATGTGTAAAAATGTATAAATACTATTATTAATACTATTTTGCATATAATTGGGAAATAAGATATACAGGCATTGGGGCACGGAGATTCACCTTGCCCTACTAGGAGAGTTGAGGAGGGTATGGGAGAAGATATGGAAGAGAGCAGATTCAGTGAGGGGATATCCTGTGGGACTGATATTCTGGGATGGGGAAAAATGGGGAAAAAATTGTAACTCAAAACCTAGCAGAAATGAACAATGTAAACCACAATTTAATAAAGCATTTGGAAAAAAAAGAATCATGGAGTCCAATTGTCTCATTTTGCATATATGTTGCCTGAAATTCAGAGAGTTAAAGTGATTTGCCTAATGCTATGTAAATAGTAAGTAGTAAAGCTGAGATATAAACCTAGGTCCTCTGATTCAAAATCCTGCCTGAATCCTTTCTACTATATGATACTAACTTCTAATGCTAGTGAAATAATGAGAGAGTAACAAAAAGGAATGATGGGTAGCAGTGAGAGATAGAAGGAAGCTAGAAAGCATAAATTTATAGTGGACCAGGTCTGTATTAGTTATATATTTTTCTAGTACTATAATATGACCTGGGAGAAAGCATTACTAGAGAAAGCAGAAAATGGATGCCTATGTGAATCTGGGTTGTGGATGGATATAGGTAAAAGTAAAAGGTTAAGGGGTAAGGGATTCCAGGATCCTATCAAAGGAAATATTAAAGTTACTGACCTTATAGACTAAAGTAAAGAGGATAACATGGGATCAAAGATTTAGAACTTAAAGGTACAGGTAAGCATGATAAACTAAATATTGAACTTGATTTTCCCCCCAATCTCCTCAACCTTTCAAACCTCCCTGAGACAGAAATTACAGACCAAAAATAAACTCCAGCTGTCTTCACGATTAGAACACCTAGAATACAAAAGAAGACAACAGAAACGTAGTTGTAGCAGCCAAAGACAACAACAGTGAGAGGATGATAGCAGAGAGAACAGTAAGAAACTACTTTGGGAAATGGCTATTAGTTATATACTTATATATAATATATCTCAGATACTAAACCCCTAACAGAGAAATCTGACACAGAGATTTTTTGCCTGTGCAGCTACTTCCCTTTTTATCCAATACATATTGATTTTATTTGTGCAAAAGCTTTTCAGTTTCATGTAATCAAAATTATTTATTTTGCCTTTTGTAATTATCTTTATCTTATTTGGTTAACAGTATAATTTCAACCCATAGCTATGAGAAGTATATGATCTGCCTATCTTCTATTTTTTATAGTCTGAGAATTAATATTAAGGCGGCATATCCAGTTAGAATATATTGTACAATACAGTATAAGGTGATGGTCTAAGTCTAATTTCTGCCAGTCTACTTTCCAATTTTCCCAGGTTTTATCAAATAAGGATTTTTTCCTAGGTAATTTACATTTTCCACTTTATCAAAAACTGGACTATTAAGTTTTTTTCTGGTTCCCACTTGTCTATTCCATATAATTATCTATTTTTTAAACTAATAGCAGATGACTTTGATGACTGCTGCTTTATAATATAGCTTGAGGTCTGGAAGTGCTATTATCCATTTTTCCCTACTTATTTTCATAATTTCCTTTGACATTCTATATCTTTTGCTTTTCCAAATTAATTTCATTATTTTTACCAAGTTCTATGAATTATCTGTTTGGTACTTTGATTGGTATAGAATTATATGAAATAATATTCCTACTCTAACAAAACCCTACTATAAAAAACAAAAGCCAGATTGACATATATGTATATATGTCAATATATACATATATACATACACATATATAAATATACATAGGTATATAACTAATAGTCATTTCTCAATATATGTGGTCAAAGACTTCTCAAAAGAAGAATTGTAAAATATTCACAACCATGCTCCAAATCACTAATAATTAGGGTGTTCAGAAAGTTTCAAGGTGTTCAGAAATTCCAAAAATGGGAGCCATGAATGTTCTTGGAAATGGCAGCAAAAATTATCACTGCTTATACTGGGGTATCCCAGGTCACAAAACTCTACAATCCCTAGCATTCAATCCTGAGACACCAGAGAGGGTCCTGAAGAACCAGAACTCTGAAACTCAAAGATTCAGGGAGGGAGCAATAGAGTGGGTAACCCCAGGAGGTAGAGATCAAGACAGGAACCCAAGTGATCTAGTTTAAGAAGAAGTGGAATTTGACTATCTCATTCAAAAGCACACCCTGGAACAAGATCTCCGTTCAGGAATTAAAACTAGATAGATGAAAAAATGAAAGAAAACATCAATCAGCATAATATGACTGTTAAGTCTAAAGATCCCCTCCCCCAATATGGAGGAATGATGCTAAAACAACTGCAAATAGAGACTTAGAGGAAAAAATGGACCTTCCATAAGGACTACATGAATACCTAAAAGAAATGAAGAAAAAGCCAAAAACTGGAAAAAAAAAGATTCTGAAGGAAAGAGATGGGTTCCCAGCAAACTAGAGTAGACCTTGAGATAATAGTAAAAAAAAAATCAGAGCAAAATAAAATTGAATAAAAAGGAAAAATGTAAGATATAGCTAGATAGATCTATATCTATCTACATATATATACATATATATATGTATCTGTATGTGAATATATATATACATATATATGTATATATATACATATATGTATATATATGTGTGTGTGTGTATACACATACATGTAAGCAAAGGACCTGGAAAATAGGTCTAGGATAAAGAATAATTGGACTTTTTGAAAACAATAATAACAAAAGTCTGAACATTATATTTCAAGAAATTGTAAAAGACAACTGCCCGTATTTATTAGAGACAGAGGGCAAAGTGAAGATAGAAAGAGTCTACTGATTACCTTCTGAGAGAAATTTAAAAGGAGAAGTCCCAAGAATATCATAGCCAAAATCCAGAACTCCCACATAAATCAGTTGGGTATTTATTAAATACCTGTGTGCCAGAAACTGTTTAGCAAAGAAAAATACCCAAAACATCAAGAAAGAAATAGTTTAAATATCAAGGGACCAAGATGAAGATGACTAAAGACCTGGCTGCATCTACTATAAATGAGAATAGATCTTACAAAAAAAAATATTCCAAAAGGCAAAAGATACAAATTTAAACTAAAAATAACTGACCTAGGGACAGCTAGGTGGCACAGTGAATAGAGCACTGGAGTCAGGAGGACTGGAGTTCAGGAGGACTTGAGTTCAAATCCAGCCTCAGATGCTTAACACAAAAACTAACCATATGACCTTGGACAAATCACAACCCCCATTGCCCTCCAAAAAGCAAAACAACAACAACAACAATAATAATAATATTAATAATAATAATAACTGACCCTGCAAAACTTGAGTATAATTCTACAGAGCAGGAAATGAATATTTAATGAATTATGAGACTTTCAAGAATTTCTTATTAAAAGACTAGATAAGAATAGGAACTTAATAATACAAATGATTCCAGAAATTGTTTTTTATTTTTTCCTTTTTTTTTTTGGAGAGGAGAAGGCAGGGCAATTGGGGTTAAGTGATTTGCCCAAGGTCACACACCTAGTAAGTGTTAAGTGTCTGAGGCTGGATTTGAATTCAGGTCTCCTGATCCAGGGCTATTGCTCTATTCACTGTGCCACCTAGTTGCCTCAAGGAAAAAAAAAATTTTTTTTAAACAAATGCTTTATTAACTTCTGTTTTACATCATTCATTTCCGCCAGATTTTGAGTTACAATCATTTCCCCCCCATTATTCCCCTACCCAGCCTCCCAGAATAGCAGTCCCACAAGATATCGCTTCCTCCAATCTGCTCTCTCCCATACCTTCTCCCATACCCCCAGTGACTTTTCCATTAGAGGAAGATGAATCTTTGTGTCCCAATGCCTGCACATCTTATCTCCCAATTATAGGCAAAAGAGTATTAATAATAGTATTTATATATATATTTGAAACATTTAATGTTACGACCTTGAATTTCAGATCCATTTTCTTCCTCCCTTGTCACCCATTCCTTCTTGGGATATAAGTAATTCAGTATATGTTGTACATGTCTAGCTATACAAAACATTATCATAGTAGATATATTGTACAAGGCTGCTTATAATTCCCTCCCACTCATCCCACCCCCCACCTGGTCCATTCCCTACATGATCCTGTCCCTCTTTTATAGTGGGTACTTCCAACCTCCCCTCACCCCAAGGATGCCCTCCCATCCATCATCCCTCCTCCTATCCCCCTTCCCCCTATCCTGCTGCAGGTTGAGATATCCCATTTACTATGTATGTCATTTTCTCCCTGAAACAAATTCAGTTTGAATGTGGTTTTGCCTTTTTAGCCTTCCTTATTCTCCCCCTCTTTTGCAACCACTTCCCCTTGCTTCTTCTGCATGGGATAGTTTACACTACCCTGTCTCTCCCCATCTCCTCTTGCCACTTTCCTCTCTCACCTCATAATTTCATCCTTTGAGTATTCTCCCTTCCCAACAAATTCAACCTATGCCCTCTATCCATATATAACTGTAACCATATACACACACATTCACATATGTATTCATATGACCACACACCCTTCTTCCATTATTTTCATAGTGAGAAAGATATCATCAGTCACAGATATTGCTTTTCCATATAGGAATGTAAATAGTTCAACTTTGATAAGTTCCTTTTGGTTTCTTTTCCCTGATTACTTTCTCAGGCATCTCTTCCTTCTTGTGTCTGGATGTCAAATTTTCTATTCAATTCTGGTTTTTTCCTCAAGAATGCTTGAAAGTCCTCTATTCCACTGAATGACCATATTTTCCCCTGAAACAAAATACTCAGTTTTTGCTGGGTAGGTGACCCTTGGGTTCATTCCCAGTTCTTTTGCCCTCTGGAATATCATAGTCCATGCCCTTGATCCCTCAGTGTAGAAGCTGCCAGGTCCTGGGCTATTCTGATTGTGTTTCCACAATATTGAAATTGTTTCTTCCTGGCTGCTTGTAGTATTTTTCTCCTTGATCTGGGGATTCTGGAACCTGGCTATAATATTTCTGGGAGTTTTCTTTTTGGGATCTTTTTCAGGAGGTGATCGGTGGATTCTTTCAACCTCTATTTTGCCCTCTGGATCTAAAACATCAGGGCAGTTTTCCTTGAGAATTTCTTGAAGGTGATTTCTAGGTTCTTTCTTTGATCATGGCTTTCAGGTAGTCCAATAATTTTTAAATTGTCTCTCCTGGATCTATTTTCCAGGTCAGTGGTTTTTCCCATGAGATATTTCACATTGCCTTCTAATCTTTCATTTGTTTGTATCTGCTTAACAGCATCTTGATTTCTCATAAAGTCATTAGCTTCCATTTGCTCCAGTCTAACTCTGAAGGAATGAATCTCCTCAGTGAACTACTGAGATTCTTTTTCCATCTGGCAAATTCGACTTTTTAAGGCATTCTTCTCCTCATTGCCCTTTTGGGCCTCCTTTGCCATTTGAGTTAGTCTATTTTTAAGGTATTGTTTTCCTCAGTCAGGCTGTTGACCCTCATTTCATACTTTTCCTGCATCCTTCTCATTTCTCTTTCCGATTTTTCCTCCACTTCTCTTATTTGATTTTTAAAGTCCTTCTTAAGGTCCTCTATGGCCTGCAACCAGCTCATGGTTTCCCCTGGGGCTTTTGGAGCAGGACTTCTGACCTCACAGTCCTTTTCCTGCTCTATGCCCCCAAAAATAGGAGTCTAGGGTTGCATTTTTCTGTTTCCTTTGCCTTGGCATGTTGCCACTTAATTACTTGACTTTTGGGCTTGTTGCCACACTATGGCTTTAAGGCCAGATAGAGGAATTTTCGTCCCAAACGTGTGGGGGCAACTTCCGTTTCTGGCAAGCTGTAAACCCACCCACGACTTCCACCCTAGATCACAATCCAGATCCAGGGAGGTTAAAGCAAGAGCGATTACCCCCCAAGACTGATCGCTGGATCTCCCTACAAATTTGCAGGCCGGGAGCGGGAGCTGCCTCTGAAAACTACAAAATGGCGTTTGTCCTCAGCGGCTTCTAGCCCCCAGGGGAGGGAGCCGACGCATTCCCTAATACCAGTCCCAAAGTCCATAGGACACTAACCTCTTACTTTGACCCAGGCAAGTCTATGTTGATAATTCTGGAGTCGCCACAGCTCCTGGTGTTCTGGGGTTCCTCCAGCTGGCTGCTGGCCCTGCCTCCCTGGGGCTAAAACCTCAGCTCATGAGGACCTGGGCTCGGCTCGGCTCGGCTCCTGCTCTCTGCGCGCTGCAGGCTGCCAGGTCCCAGACCACTGCGCTGGTCCTTCCTGCAGGGCTGCTGGGCTGTCCTGAGCGGGAGGTTAGCTTCTCTTTGTTGTTCTGTGGGTGCTGGGGCTCCAGAAGTTGTTCAGAGTCCCCTTTTACATCGTTTGGGGGGAATGTGGGGGCAGAGTGGCTTGGATGAGCTGTTTCTACTCCGCCATCTTGGCTCCGTCCCCCGAAAAAATTTTTAAAAGTTAAATTTGCTTGAGCATTCAGAAAGAACTATATGATGATATAGTGCTAATATTCCAAAGTGGAAGAAGTAAATATTCTTAACAGAACTTTAATGTTTTCTTGGGATATTGAGGGAGTTGAATAAAAGTAGAGGTCCTGGATATGGATTGGTTCTCCTTTGAGGGTCTGAAAAGGGGAAAGAAAAGAGAGTAGAAGGAGTACATTAATGTAGAAAAGCAGAGGAAAGGGGGAAGAATTTACTAACTTGCAAATGATCTGCATGAAAAGAAGAATATGCAAAAAGGAAAAAAAAGGTAGAAAAAGTGAGTATTATATGAACCTTACTCTTTTTTTTTTTTTTTTTTGCTTTTTGGAGGGGGGAAGGTAAGGCAATTGGGGTTAAGTGACACAATTAATGTCACAGAGCTAGTTTTTGTGGTCAGTGTCTGAGGCCAGATTTGAACTCCAAGTCCTCCTGGCTCCAGGACCGGTGCTGTATTCACTGAGCCACCTAGCCGCCCCACAAGCCTTACTCTTATTTGAAATGAGCAAAGGTGGGTTAAATATGCATATATGCACACACAAAGAATTTGGTAAAGAACTACATCAAACCTAATAGGGAAAAACTTGGTGATAGGGAGAAATAGGGGATTAGAGGAAGAATAATCACAGGGAATAGCTACGAGTGAAACAAACCTCTTGATCCTAAATGGAGGAGCAAAAGGGAAAAAGGAAAGAATTAGACTCCAGGGTGGTAGGGGAATAGTCCTTTATGTGACCCTAGACAATCAAGGAACAGCTGAAAAAAATTGTGATATATTAACTAATAAAAATATGTTGTACCACAAATAATGGGGGGAAATAGGCAGAAAATCCTGATTTTGATTGTATGAACTGATTCAGAATGAAATGATCAGTGGTCCTACCACTCTTAACAATATGTATCGTCTCATATACCTCATTTAGAAAGGTCTACCTTCTTTTTCCTCCTTTCAGTGTAGCCCAACTTCAGTGATTTCCCTAGCCATATTGTTAAGTAAGGTACTCTTGGTCCGATCACTGCTCCTCTGGCCATTGTGCTGATGGGGTGGGTACAGAACTCACGGCCAGAATTCCAAAATTTATGCTTCAAGGAAAACATGGATCTCTCTCAATTTCCAATTAGGAAAAATACTTTTATATCCTTTGAAAAGATATTGTGACCAAAACAAATGCTTAAATTATTACTTCTAGATGGAGTCAGCAAGACTGTAGAACCTGCACTTTTTTTTTTTTTTTTGCTTTTTGGAGGGCTATTGGGGTTAAGTAACTTGCCCAAGGCCACACAGCTAGCTTATTGTTTGTGTGCGATAAGTGTCTGAGGTCGGATCTGAACTCAGGTCCTTCTGACTCCAGGGCAGACTCTCTACTCTCTGAGCCACCTAGCCGCCCCTAGAACCTGCACTTCTAATAATAGTTGATGAAGGGAGATAACTCACCCCTAATGCTGAATAATATTCCATCAACAGCATTTCTTAAAGCTCTCCAAAGCAGAGATGTATGTCTGGAACATTTTCCCATAAAGAGAATACTTTTACGTGTTTTATTCCAGATGTGTGGGGTGTGTGTGTGGGTGGTGGGGGGGTGTATTTGTGATTAGCCCATATTGCAGAATCTTGTCCCATTTTCCAAACTTGTTTGGGTCATGTAATGGTCTAAACTCAGTCAGATACTGCTGATGACTACTATTAGCACACAATTCTCCTTGACTACTCCTGTGACTTTGGTTCTGAAGTTCTGTATTCTCCAAATCAAAATCTGGCAACTTTCAGCTACACAGTCATTTCCTTTATTCAAGTCTTACTGCTTTTTAGCACTTACCCAGAAAATAATAAATGTAAGAACAAAAGCACAAATGTTTTGTATAGAGACATCTATATAGAATATAAATAGCCTGATTGCAGATAATCATCCAATCATCAAGATTTGCAAATGGAGGATCTTTTTTTTCTTTTTAAAAAATACTGCCATCTTCTGTGTTAGACAGGAATTGCATGGACCCGGCTACTTTTTATTTTATAAGTTGAAAAAGCAGGCGTCAGAAAAATTCTCTTATCACTACTGTTATTAAATTGTTAGAAATAGCTTTAAATAAAAATTAAATATTTCTTCTACCAGGAGAGACATAATTCAAGACAAAATTTAATTTACATTTTAACAGCCATATTTTACATGCATTAATAAAATGAAAATGGTCTATGTTTTTGTTCAAGTTGTTGAATTAATTAGTGTTTATGTGTCTTGACTTAGAATTAACTTTTCTGACATGGGTATTCTCCTACCTTAGGATAAAGAGTAAGAAAAAGTATCCTCAGTGTGTTGTTTCAGTAAGAAACTCAATGTTGTGATTCACTAAGAAGTAATTATCTTGAGAGGTGTAGCTAAACTCAATTTAAAGTTGGGGAACATAAAGGCTTAGTTAAGCTAAGTGATCTGTTTTCTGGCTTTCATAGCCCTTGAAATTCTCCATTCCAACAAGGTAGAATAGTAATAGTGCATGAAGTTAGTTTATCTCCCCCCATAGATCTGTACTAAGAATGTGCCTTTCAAGAGAAACATCTAATTCTTCTACTCTTAACACTCTTTTCACATCTTGTTTCAATTCATGTTTTTGGCAAAGAAAATTTTATGAGAGCATTATCTTCAGATCCCCTATTACTCTTGGATCATAAAAAAGTAACCTTGGCTGAATGAATAAAATAAAAATGAATGTATTTTCTCTGTTGAATCTTTATCTTTCTAAGAATAAATGTGTACCAAACCTCAATCATATTGTTCTGTTTGTTTTTCAGTTTAGTATAATATATTAATTTTAAAATTCACTTATTGTCTAAAAATTATACAGTATAGCTGATAGATTTCAGAATTCACATTAGGAAAAAAAATCTGTAAGAATAGCTGGCAATTGTTTTGCATATATTTTTCTCTTTTGAATCTCACAATAACACTGTGAAGTAAGTACTATATGTTGTATTATCCTGATTTTACAAATAAAGAACCTGAGACTCAGGCTTCAACAACTTTATTGTTGCACAGATACTAAATGTCAGAGATATGATTTAGTCCCAGAATTCTCTTAACTTCAAGCATTGCATTAATAGAATCACAGAATATCAGTATTCAAGGTACCTCAGAGACCTCTAATGTAACCTTTACCTAAGCAAAAATCTCCCTTATAGTATATGAGAATAATGGTCATAACCTCCCAAGACTGACTATTCCATTTTTGGCTAGCTCTGATTGCTAGGAAGTTCTTCCTCAGGTAAGTCCTAATTTTATCTTGTATAATTTCAGCTAATCAACATTTAGTGGGGTAGCTAGGTGGCACAGTGAAGAGAGCACTGGCCCTGGAGTCAGGAGGACCTAAGTTCAAATCTGGCCTTAGACACTTATCACTTAACTAGCCGTGTGACGTTGGGCAAGTTGCTTAACCCCAATTGCCCTAAAAAAAAGAAAGTTTTGGGGTGGCTAGGTGGCACAGTAAATAGATCACTGGCCCTAGAGTCAGGAAGACCTGAGTTCAGATCTGGCCTCTGACACTTAACACTTACTAGCCGTGTGACCTTGGGCAAGTCACTTAACCCCAACTGCCCTGACCTCCCCCCTCCAAAAAGCAAAAATATTTTTTAAAAATTTAGTAAGCACCTAGTATATAGTAGGCATGAGGAATACAAAAAAAAGAAAAGAAAAGAAAATGAAATAGTCTCTTCCCTTGCAGTGATTGTATGGTCTCAGGGGAGACAACATATATATATATATATATATATATATATATATATATATATATATATACACACACATATATATATACATAATATGTATGTGTATATATTATATGTGTGTATACATATATATGTGTATACATATGTGTATGTATGTGAGTGTGCGTATATATACAAGTCTTTGCCAACACAAAAAGAGCTGCTATAAATATTTTTGTATATGCGGATCCTTTTCCTGTCTTTATGATCTCTTTGGGATACAGCCCTCAAAGTAATATTGCTGGGTCAAAGGATATGCACATTTTTTATAGGCCTTTGGGTATAGTTCAAATTGCTCTCCAAAATGGTTGAATCAATTCACAACTCCAATAATAATGCATTAGAGTTCCAATTTTCCCACATCTTCCCCAGCATTTATAATTTTCCTGTTTTGTCATATTTGCCAATCTGATAGGTTTGATGGGTTACCTCAGAGTTGTTTTGATTTGCATTTTTCTAATCAATAGTGATTTAGAGCATTTTTGTATGACTATAAATGCCTTTAATTTCTTCCTCTGAAAACTGCCTATTCATATCCTTTGCCCATTTAAGAAATGAAATATTTTGACTCAGTAACTGCTTGTGTGTATTGGGTGATTGAGAATGAAAAGTCAAAGATGACTTCAAAGTTGCAAACCTAGATTACTGAAAGAATATTAGTGACCTTAATAGAAAAAAGAAGTTAATAGGAAGGGTATATTTTAGCACAAGTATGATGAGTTTTGTTTTGAACATGTTGAATTTGAGATGACTATGGAACAACCAGTTCAAAAATGTCCAATAAATACTTGGTGACATAGGACAGTAGACAACCTTGGGTTGGCTATATAGATCTGAGAGTCATCTACATAGTGATGACAACTGAATTCATGTAAGCTGTTGATATCACTGAGAGAGGCTATAGTGGAGGAAAATATATAGTGGAGTTGAATGTACCTCTAACTTATTCATTTCCATTGATGAAACCAATATTCTCCTAGTCCCCCAGGCTCAAAACTTTAGAATATCTGATTCTTTCACTCTCCTTTACTGTTCATATTTAATCATGTGTTAAGTTATATCATTTCTACTTCTGAAATATCTCTACATCCTCCCTGCTCTTTTCACCTCTCCTTACCACACCACCCTAGTTGAAGTAATCATTGCTTCTATTCTGGATTATTATAATAGCTTTCTAACTGAACTTTAATTCCAGTTTCTCTTCTCGAATACAACTTTCTCATGACTGCCAAAGAAATTTTAAGGTCTGACCATGTCTCCCCCTTGCTCAAAAACCTCCAATGCCTCCCCATTGCTTACTGTCTGAAATACAGATTCTTTTATCTGATATTCAAGGTCCTATACATCTGACTCCAACAAAACTTTCCAACCTTATTTCATATTTTTCTCTGCCAAATTTAACTACTTACTGTACTCTAATCTTGTCTTGCCCCTTCTGCCTCCAAATTTATATGTTCTGTGACTTATAAGTGAATTCTCCTCCCAACTATTTAAATCGTTCTCTCTTTCCAACATTTCTCTTCTTTCTAATCAGTAGTGATTTAGAGCATTTTTCATATGACTATAGATATCTTTAATTTCTTCCTGAAAGTGACCATTTCCCACTTAGAATCTCTGGTGCTACTATTTTTAACCTTTCTTGTTTACTTAATATTGTAACTTTCATTATTAGAACTATTTGCAATACAACCTATTACCATAGTAAATTATAAGTTTCTTTTTTTTATTGTGAATAACAGTAACAATATTTATTGAGACACACAGGGCTCCTTAAAGTACTGTAAACTAAGATATCTGGAAAACTAATAGATCAGGGGTAAATTAAATGGATAGGCTTTTAAAAGCCAAATATGACTTTGCATGTAACAAAACATCCTTTGGCATACTGAAAAGTAAAATTTACATATCAACACAGGACATATCAATTTAAGAAGAACAAATGTCCTTGTAAATAGTTTTATTTAGTGGTCAACATCAACAAATATATATATATATATATATATACATATATATATACAATAATTCATCCTCAGCCTTGAATGCCATTAATTCATGGAAAGCAACTGTCTTTTTTATTACTAAATATAAGCTTTTAAAATGCCTGTTCTCCTGAAAGAAAAAAGCTATAGGATGAAGCTTACTATAATAGAGAGAAAAAGAGGCAATAATAGATGAATAAACCTCACAGGACTATTTATTTCTTCTACTGTAGACACCACATTACTCAGGAGGAATAAGAAACGGCTTGAAAAAATACATTGTCTGGAGCATCACTGGACTTTTACACACCACATTTCTGAATGCAAGACAGGCCAAAAAGCAAAGCTAAATAAATAAAGCAAGCTTCTGATGGCACATGTGTGTAAGTCCACACGTTTGCTAAAGACATATGGTCATTGCTGCTATCACAATTCTCTTTTTTCCCCCAGCTACTATAATTGCTCACCTGAAATATTCTATGATTGGCTTTTGATTTTTTTTTTTACCAGACACTGCGTTGCTTTCATTTTTGTAACATCAAGCAGGCAATCAAATTACAGCTGAGTAAGAACACAGACATTGCACTGACTAGGATATGCAGAACATGGAGTTTCCCTGCTTGGTTCCATGAACGTACAAGCATGGAATCAAGAGTTCTTTTCCAATTGCAAATTTGCAATTTTTAACTTATCATCGACAACCTTCAATGGGTCCTGTCA
Organism: Gymnobelideus leadbeateri; assembly: GCA_011680675.1. Lineage (NCBI taxonomy): Eukaryota > Metazoa > Chordata > Mammalia > Diprotodontia > Petauridae > Gymnobelideus > Gymnobelideus leadbeateri. The sequence goes on along the minus strand of WOXC01003212.1, from coordinate 4,719 downwards.
AGGCATCCAGGCTGCTGTCTGTATCTGAAGCCAATGTCTGCTCTGTTGACATGGATGAAATGTCATTGATAGATGAGGACTGAGAAGGAGTGGTGTTGCTATTTACTGCTGCATCTGAAGGCTGATCTTTTACCACACCATTCTTGCTTCTTTCTTCCCAGTCCATTACTTCTTTGTATATTAATTCTTTCCATTCTTCAATAGCATGTTCTCGTTCTTCTAACTGGGCATCATAAATTTGAGGTGGTGGTGCCTCTGCTTCAGCAGGGTCATACCAAACAGTAATATATGGATGCCGTAAGGCTTCATCAACAGAAATTTGCTTGTCAGGATCTATCACGAGCATTTTTTATAACAAATCTCTAGCTTGACTTGTTTTCAGTTTATCTCGTTCAGATTCTGATGGGAATATCCAATCAGGGAAAAGTTCTTCAAATTTGATACCAGGATATTTCGGCCTGTTTTCTACATAATTCCTCACAGTTGGCTGTAATTTCTTCATAAAGTCTGATGATGGTGTTCCTAACTGCTCAATAACTTTATCCCACTGATCAATATGATCAGTACCTTGGAATATCACACAACCTTTCACCAGTTCTCCCATGATGCACCCCACTGACCAGATATCAACATTTTCTTTGTATCCCATCCCCAAGATAACTTCAGGTGCTCTATAATACCGTGTGACTACATATGGAGTCATCATAAAATTAGTACACGCTGTCTGTGCCAAGCCAAAATCAAGGATCTTGAGTGTGCAATCTGACTTTACTACTATGTTGCTGGGTTTCAAATCTCGGTGTATTATACCAGCTGAATGGAGATGTTTAATACCACAAAGCATCTGATAAAGAAGGTAAGACATTCTTTCATGGTCCAATTCCATATGAATCACTTGGCATAAATTAGCATCCATTAATTCCATAACCAAATACACATCTTGAAATTCTTCTAGAGATTTCTGTGATGTGAACACATTCAATAAGCTAATTATATTTTTATGATTGACACATTTTAACAGAACGAGTTCACGATAAGCTCTCTTTGCATGAGTTTGATTCTGAAATGGCCGACTTAATTTCTTGACAGCAACATTTATCCCAACAACTGTATCAAAAGCAGCACAAACAATTCCCTGAGCTCCAGATCCTATTGGTTTTAATTGCTGGTAACATTTTAGTACTGTGAAAGTTGAATCTGCAACTTGCACACTATAAAAATGACTATCACACTCATGATGCAGGGCCACGTAGTTTTCCAAAGACCTGGTACCGTTTGATTTCCTGCCCTCCCCGCGGCTGACCGGGCCAGCGGGCGGGCAGCGCTCAGGGCTCAGCCCCAGCTCCCAAGCTGCCGCCGCCGCAGTGGGTGTGAGGCTGAAGCTGGGAGCCGAGCTCAGGCCCTTCCGCTCATGGCTCAAATTATAAGTTTCTTGAAGGTCACAACTGATCCTTCTCATATTTACACCCTCAGTTTCTAGCACAAAGCTTTGAACATAATAGGTACCTAGTGATTGTTGAGTTTAACCTTGACATTAAAGGTAAGGGAGATTCACTGAAGTTGATAATTGAGTAATGAGATTATGGTGCTCTGAAAATACTTTTGATGTTCTTTATATTTGAGAGGTACCATGATGGAGTGAGCAAAACCTATGGCTTTTGTCAAAGAACCTGTGTTCATATCATGATTTCTATTTTCTATTTAAATGACTTTGGGAAAATCACTTCTCCTTCTGGCCTAAGCTTCCTCAACTATAAAATAAAGAAAGTAGACTAGATAGTCTCTAATGTCCTTTCTAAATTTATAATGTATGGGAACAAAATCTGCTCATTGCTTTCTTTGATAACTCTCTGGTCTCTAAGTTTCTTTATTTTAATCAAAGATATCAGATTACATAACCTGTATTAGAAGTGAAAAATTTTGTAAGTAAATCTTTTTTTAAGATGTCATAATAAGTGTAGAGTGGAAAAAAATGCTTCTTATTCCTTAGGGGAAAATGTGTTTTTTCAGTTCCCTAAAAATTCAAATTTTTGTTGCCATATGCTCAAGCTTTGCTCCTGTTAATAGGTCCTTATAGTCAACCTTAATATAATTCCCCTGGAAATACAGCTAACTTTCATGTAGAAGCAGAGAGAGGATTAAGGTGAGTGGTTTGATTTGCTGTAGTTGAGAGATCATAAAGAAACTTGGAAAATGTAATGCAACTGTTATGAGAGCTACCCTTTGGGTGGGAGGAAAATCACATATATCTGAAAGGATTTCCTACAGGTTGATACTGCTAGAATGACTAAGCAATAGAAACCAGTTACATGGAAAGGATCTGAAACAATACTACAGAACAAAAGGTTAGAGAAAGTAGAAAATGAAAAATGTCTTCAGCAAGAAAACAAATCTATTTATAGGTACTGTGACTGGGCTCCTATTATCACAAAGCTGATTCTACAAATGACCCAAGATTTGTGATAAGAAGAGATCTACGACACCTGAGTAAAATCATGACATAACTGATGTGGACTCTAAGCATAGCACTGTAAGATATTTGGGTCAGGGACAGACTAGTACATGCAAGGTGTGGTATCTACTTCTTTGAGAATTTAAGAATGTCAATGCGGGAAGCACAAGCTATGGTGAGTGTCAACAGCAGAAGCCAGAACAGAAAAGGAACAAGATAGTATAGGGTCTAGAATGCTAGTCTTGCTGTCAGGAACATCCAGGTTCAAATCCTGTTTCAGATACTTACTATAGACGAGCCACTCAATTTCTCTGGGCTGCAGTTTTCTCATCTATAAAATAAGGAGATTGGCCTCAATGAGCTCTAAGGATGCTTCAAATTCTAAACCTATGAATTTAGGTGGAGGCCAAAGTGGTCTGGCTAAAGATCAGAGGACCCTTTTGAATTAATTCAGTGCCATTTTTGGATATCTGTTTCTCTAGACAAGTTGACTTATCCTGGAGCATTCCTAGTCAGAGAATCTATGTCTTTGTATCCAGATGCTACTAGTCCAATGACTGTGTTGGATATGTCTCTTGCCTCTGGCCCCTGAATGCTTGCTAGTTTCATGAAAATTGAACCTTTGATCTTGTAGGATCTGATCTATTCTGGGGTTCTACCAATAAATGTATCAAAGTCAAGCTACTCTAGTCCTCAGACCCTGATCAACACAAATCCTGTCCTTACCCATGGGTGAGGATAGAAGGAGTAATACGTGTGGGTAAGAGTGGTTGTGTCCATTTTTCATGTGAACATCAATGTCAGAGATAGAGTCAATAAATAAATTTAAAGCACTTACTATGTTCTACATGTACTAATATGCTAAGTGTTGGGGATACAAAGAAAAGGCATGAGAGTCTCAACCCTCCAGGAGCTTACAATATGGTGGGGGAAGAGAATATATTAAAAGAAGCTGAAAAGTAGCAAGGTGAGGGAAGGAGTACAGGTAAAGGGGCATTGTGAAGACCAGCAGAACCAAAATGGGAAATGATGAGGTGAATGCCCTGGAAAATGGTAGAGGATCTGAGAGGCATTCTCTACTTTCCACCCTACACCCTCTCCAATCAGAGTAAGGGAAGGACCTCATGGGCAGGGAGTACTAAGCAAGTGTGAGTTTCAGAGTTGATTTCATCTCACAGAATGTTTCTGGAGATCATGAAGCCAGGAGTAAATGAAAAATAGATTGAATTGATTCCCTTAAGAGACATATCAGTGACCATATCAGGGTGACCATTTGAGTTTAAAGTGGCTCCAGTTGATAAGATTGAATTTTTTTTTCCTTCACTTTTGTGAACTGACACCCATAACAGCCTGATTAATTTGACTGATTTTACTGTCAACATAATCTTGTGAATACTCATGCATTTTTCTGATCACTTCCATAACAGTAGTGTTTATATAGGTAAATTCAAGTCAGTAGGCATTTATTAAGCACCTATTATGTGCCAGGCACAATATGTCAAGTTTTTAACATACAAAAAAGGGGTGGGGGGCAAAAAAATAATGCTTGCTTTCAAAGACTTCATAGTCTAATGAGAAAGCCAACATACAAACAACTATGTGCAAACAGAATATATACAAGATAAGTGGAGCTAATCTTAGAGGGAAGGCATAAGTAACTTGTCTGAAGTCACACATGTAGAACACAGAGCCAGTAATAAATGCAAGTCAATTATTTAAAATACAATATTATTTCTACTATGCCAATAGTACTACTAAGCCTTATGCATAATTAAAGTTAGTCAATCAATAAGTATTAATTAAGAACCTACTACATGCCAGGCATTGTACTAAATGCTGGACACACACACACACACACACACACACAAAACCCAGGAAAAAAATTCCCTTTTGTTAAGATGTTCATAAATCTAATGGAGGAGACAACATATAAAAGACAGCCTACATACAAATAATATGTATGCAAGATAAATTATAAATAATCACAGAGGACCCACCATCAGTGAGAGGGATCGGGAAACATGTCTTGTAAAAGTTAGGATTTTGGGGGGCGGCTAGGTGACGCAGTGAGTAGAGTGTCGGCCCTGCAGTCAGAAGGACCTGAGTTCGGATCCAGCCTCAGACACTTAACGCACACACAAACAAAAACCTAGCCGTGTGACCTTGGGCAAGTTACTTAACCCCAATTGCCCTCCAAAAAGAAAAAAGAAAAGTTAGGATTTTAGCTGGAGCTTAAAGGAAGTCAAGGAGATCAGGAGGGAGAAAAT